>PKML01038892.1:453517-464273 GCA_002933935.1 Eutrema yunnanense
TTTTCAAATCATAATATAAATATATTATAATATTATTTATTATTTTTAATTTTTCTTATTTTTAAAAATTATTAATAATATTTATTTAAATAAATATTTATTTTTCTTGGGTCATCCATTTAACCCATGACCCATCTAATTATATGGGTCATAGATCCATGACCCATCACTCATGGGTCATGGGTCATAGGTCACCCATTTGACCCATTTTGACACCCCTAATTAGAAGCAACTGGAATATATATTAGAAATCACAATTTTCTTATGTGAATGATGAAATCAAAAAATACTAAAATAGTAATACACATTCACATAAAAGAGTTATTAAATGTACAAAAGAAATTGTGAAAGCTCATTGGTCTAGTGGTTGACCAAAAAGTTAATTAACATTTCTACACCATGAGGTCTGGGATTCGATTTCTAGAATATGCGATTTCTGCAGGTTAATGAAGACAAGCTTACAGAAAATCTTCAGCGTGGTGCAAGTAAAGCCGTTCGTTATGGTCCCAGTCTACATGGATTCTATTCGAATGGAAAGATTGTCAGTTGAAAATTTACTTTTATAATTATTCTCTTAATTTGTAATAAANAAAAAAAAAAAAAAACAACAACAACAACAACTTAATGGCCTAGTGCGTGCGCAACGACATAATAATTTTGGGTTTCAAACATGTTCTTCCATAAAAGTTTCTTACAGATGCCAATTAAAAAGTTTCACGCAAATGTATGTCACATATATAAATTTCAGATTCCAAGTTTACTTTTGATATAAAACCGAGTATTAATTTATCAATTGTCATCAAACTAAATCTTTCGTTTGTCTAAAAAGAAAAAAAAAATGTTGAAACTTATTAAAGTTTGTATTGCCTATTTGCGAAGAAATTTCGTCTATATAACGCACAACCATCTCTCCAGATATCTTTTATGCTCATCTCTTTCATTTTCATTTTTCTAATTTTTCTCACCTTTTAATCGTTTTAGAATACGCTTTTCTCGATTTCGCTTTTGCTTTTACTTTATANAAAATTGAAAAATATTTTACTAATTTATAAAAAGTTAGACACAAGAAACTATTTTTTTAAAGAGTTCGTACAAAAACCAGAGTCATTTAACTGTTCATATTAGAGTTATGTTTTCAAAATTATAAATATTTGCGGGTTAGCCCGAATAATATTTTAGTTTACTACAAAACGGGTTAAATAGACAAATTATCACAAATTGACAGTTTGATCTATAATCATTAGATAAAATTATTTTTCTTAAATTTCAGAATAATCTTTTTGAAAAAAATTACTCCGCGCTATAATTAGCGCGGGTTAAATCCTAGTTAAGTACATTGTATAGGCTAAAACAATTTCGGCTTCTCACCGTATAACGTATATACACTATAAATACGACTTTATATGCCGTATTTTAGAACATTGGTCTCACACTATCAAACACTTACAAATTATTTATATATATCGCGATATGTAGATATATATGGCTTTTCTTTTGTCCTATATGCTGCATCTTTCTTCTGCAATGTTCTCTACATTTTTATTCTTAATCTCTCTCAAGGTGGATGAGGACCTTTAGTCTAGACAGTGCTTTGGTATCTTACATTGAACATGGCTTTTTATATTAAAGGTCGGGTGTATTTGTAGGATAACCAACAAAAATATGAAAAAATTAAGAATATAGCATATAAAAATAAAAAATAGGTAAATAACCATTATTTACTGTTTGACAAATGGAACAAAATCAGTTTCATTTTTTCTTAAAATCTTTTTATTTATTTATGTGTCATTCTACATAGAAAAAGTATAATAAAATGTTATTGCGTTTTATATAGAATGAAAAATACTTATNGTAAAAAAAAAAAAAATTGATGATGTGTTAAACAAACAAAGTTTTGTTGCTAGTTACTTGAAACTGAAATTTAGAGTTTTATTGTTTGTAAATAACAAAAATAAAAATTATTTTTAATTTGTTTCAGTTATAAATAAAAAGATTTAAATTTTAAAAGACTATTTTATAAATAAAAAAATTCAATTCTATAATAGAGTAAGAAATAGCATTCCTTTAACTATAGAAGAAAAAAATAGTATTTCTCTATTTTAGAGTTGAAAATGGAAATGAGTTGGAAATAGTATTTTACTCTAAAATAGATGCTCTAAGATACTTAAGCTAACAAAATCAATTATTTGTAAAAGTTAAAACTGACCTCAACGAAAGCTGAGAGGATATATATCCAATAATTCACTATAAAAAGACAAAGAAGTTGCGTTGTTTAAACTAAAACCATTAAACTTTTAAAATATATACAAAGCAACTTACATGTTTTGGTCATTTTTCAATTGTCAATCCTCATAAATATCCATGTTGTAAACTAAAACCTGTAAAGGAAAAACAGAGAACACAAAACAAAAAAAAAGTATGGAACATTATGAATGATGTGAAGAGAAGTATAAGTTTTCTCTAATTAATTTCGATGAATGTATTACAACATCTATATCCATCTAAATTAGGGTATTCACAAAGAAGAATATTGACAAATCCTTCGTATACACAAGAAATGAAATATATACATATCTTGGAGATACGATACGTATCGCAATAATATTGTATCGTAATACCCCTCTCAAGTCGGAGCATGCAAATCACGGATGCCTGACTTGCACATAAACGAATGAAACTCCTTTGCTCCCAAAGCTTTGGTAAAGATATCCACGAGCTGATTCGTCGTAGACACATGTGGCGTGACCAGAACACCTCTTTGTATTTCATCCCTAATGAAGTGACAATCATTCTCAATATGTTTCGTACATTCATGAAACACAGGATTTGCCGCAATGTGAATAGCTGATTTGTTATCGCAGAAAAGATTCATTGGTTGATCGTGAGCAACCCCGAGATCCCGAAACAGCTTCTTAATCCATATAAGCTCATGAGTAGTCCAAGCCATGGCACGATACTCAGCTTCGGCATAGGAACGAGAAACCACATCTTGCTTCTTAGATTTCCAAGATATTGGAGAGGAACCCAATTGTACAAACCAACCTGTAAGTGAACGACGAGTCAACGAACAGGCAACCCAATCCAAGTCACTCCAACCATTCACATGTAGATCCATATCCGAGCTCAAGAGAATGCCCTGTCCCAGACTCCCTTTCAAGTATCGGACAACTCCCAAAGCAGCCTCCCAATGTTCAATTCGTGGAGCTTGCATAAATTGGGAAAGAATATGCACACTATACGCCAAATCAGGCCTCGTAACGTTTAGATATATAATACAACCCACCAGACGTCTATAGCTCTCCGGATCCGATAGCAACTCACCATTTGCAAGAGCAAGACGATAATTCTGCTCAAATGGAAACATCACCAGCTTGCCACCAAGAAGACATGTTTTTGCGATGCTATCTAGAGCGTATCGACGTTGACTGATGTAAATTCCAGAGGCGTTTCGAGACATTTCAATACCCAAAAATACTTTAACGGCCCGAGATCCTTGATCTGAAAGCAAGAACTGAGATAATCCTTAAATTTTGTAATGACCCCACTCGAACTTCCAAAGATGAGCAGATCATCGACATAAATCAATATGTAAATATGAACATCATTTTGAGTGAGAGAAAACAGAGAGTAATCAGTCCGTGATTGAATAAAACCATAATTCCGAAGTGTCGTACCTAACTTCGAAAACCAACATCTTGGTGACTCCTTGAGGCCATACAAGGACTTCTTTAGGCGACAGACACCAGAATCAGTAGTGGAGCGAAATCCAGGAAAAAGTTTAATAAACACCTCTTCATCCATATCTCCGTGAAGAAACGCGTTGTGGACGTCCATTTGGTGTCATTCCCAATTACGAGCAGTAGCAACACGAAGTACAGTACGAATCGTGGTGATCTTGGCCACTGGCGCAAAAGTTTCAGTATAATCCAATCCCTCGATTTGTCTATTTTCGAACGCCACCAAACGAGCTTTGTATCGCTCAATAGACCCATCAGCATTGTAGTTAATCGTAAATACCCACCGCCAGCCTATCGCTTTCTTATCCGTAGGTAGCGATTCCAAATTCCATGTATCATTCAACTCCAACGCATCAATCTCTTGTTGCATCGCTTTTCGCCAATGGTCATGTTTAACAGCTTCCGTAAACGTTTGTGGTATCGATTCTGCGGTTATTGCTGCTAAAAAATGGCGTTGAGGAGGTGAAAAATGAACACAATCAACATAGTTTACGATCAGAAACGGGATAGTACTAGACCCAGTAGAACTCGCAGGTGGAGTAGTAACAAAATCACGAAGCAAAACATATGGGCGTTTAGTACGACATCCACGACCCATATTATCACCTAGCAAATCCATATCAGTAGTGATATCCACGACTTCATGAGCCTCTTGCACACTTTCGGTATTTGCCAGAGATACATCCTCATGTGTATTCTCGGAAGTCGTGACAACTAAAGGAGAGGAGGTGGTGTTGTCCGTGCTTTGAGGAGGATTCGGAGACATCCCCAAGGGAACCAAATCACACGGTGAGACCTCAATAGAATCATCATCAAAATGAGACGTGACATGTGGAGAATCTGTCGGATTAGCTGGATTAGAAGATGGCAAGGCAGCGGAAAAGAGAAAAGAAGACTCGCAAAAAATGACATCCCGAGAGACAAGAAATTTCTTAGTCTCAAGGTCATAGATGCGCCAACCTTTCTTGCCATAAGGATATTCCAAAAACACACAACGGCGAGATCTACTTGCAAACTTATCTCCGTCGTGATTTTGGTTATGGACAAAGCACACACACCCAAATACTCATAAATGTTCGAACGACGGAGGTTTATTGTTTATGATCTCGTATGGTGTACGTCCATTCAGAATCGTCGAAGGAGTCCGATTAATCAAATATGTTGCAGTAAGCACACATTCGCCCCAAAACTCAAGAGGAAGGCTGGACTCGAAACGTAATGTTCGAGCGACATTCAAAATATGTCGTTGCTTGCGCTCAACGCGACCGTTCTGTTGTGGAGTTCCCACACATGAAGTCTCATGAACAATGTCATGCTCAAAGAAATAATCCTTCATGCATATGAACTCAGTCCCGTTATCACTTCTCATAACCTTGATTTTCTTGGAGTACTGACGTTCGATAAGGGAAAAGAAGTGACGTAGATGAGTAGAAACCTCACTCTTCTCGGCCATGAGGAAAAGCCAAACCCCACGAGAAAAATTATCAACCACAGTCAAAAAATATCGAGCACCAGCACTAGTAGTGTGACGATACGGACCCCAAACAACACAGTGAATCATCTCAAAAATTGATGTTGTCTTATTATCACTTGTTGAAAAACAATTTCGAGTTTGCTTGGCGCGAAAACAGACTTCACACGGTTGATCATATAAAACTCTAGTACTAGTATCTTTGATGTCACTAATAAAAGTAAAAATTTTAGACGATGGATGTCCAAGACGCTGGTGCCAAACGTCCAAAGAAACCGTCACACGCAAACACACAGCTCCTGCAAATGCCAATGTCTTGAAATAGTACAACCCATCTCGTTCCTCAGCTGCTCCAATCAGCGTCCGGGAATGGTCTTGAATAGCACATAATCCATCACCAAAGTGAGCAAAGCACTTATTCTGCTTAACCATCTTAGAAACAGAAACCAAGTGACAGTTTAATCCATCCATAAACAAGACATCTATCAACCGTATACGTTTGCCCAACACAGTAATTTCTTGTTTTGTAGCTACAATATGTCTTCCATCCGTTAAACCAACAAGACATGGAAGAATATCATGTACATTTGTCATAACCGCTAGACATCCATCCATATGATGTGAAGCTCTGGTATCCAAAATCCAAGGAACTAAGAGAGACGTACATGTAAGTTTCTCAGAAGCGTTAATTTGTCCTGCTTGGAAAGTATTGAGCAAAAGTTTCCATTGGGCTTCTGTAAATCCACTCAAATTCGTGGCCATGGATGCTGGCCCAACAGAGGTATTTATTGAAGGCCCAATAACATTATTTGCAGAGATTTGGAATGGCCCAACAACATGTGAAGCGTGAGATGAAACAAGTTGTCTTCCCCGATTCGATGTCGTCGCTACTGCCGGAACTTGAAGACTGGACTCAGATTGGATGGTCCTATCTTTCGAGAGATCCACCCGAGGTCCCCTCCACCAGACTGGATATCCTTTAGTAGCAAAACAATTCGCTGCATCATGCCCTTTTTCCCACATCTCGAACATATTGTATTTATGTTATCGGTGCGAGGACGAGATGAAAAATTTCTTTGAATTGTGTTTCTTTGAACAACAAAACTCACGACATCAGATTGGACAGTATGCTCCTTGGTGCCGAATCGAGAAGTCTCATCACGGAGGTGAGTAGAATACGCTTGATTGAGTGTTGGAAGTGGATCTTGAGCGAGCAAAGCTGACTTCAAACCTCCATACACAGATTCATCAAGACCCATCAAAAATTGATGCACTCGATCTTTATCCCTCTTCTGAGTAGCATGAGCCTTTGTTCCACATGAACAACTGGTACATGTGCATTGATCATCCTTATCGTAATCCGTTAAATCCTCTCAATACTTCTTCAGCTAACCATAGTACGTCTTGATACCCAGACCTTGTTGCTTACAATTCACCAATTCATGTTTCAATTGTTGGACACGGGGTCCACTAACTACCCCAAATTGCTCAGATATGTCATCCCACAAATCCTTCGTGATTTCGAAGTGTGTGATATCACGACGGAGCGTCGGATCGATTGTGTTCCTAATCCAAGACACAAGCAGTGAGTTGATAGTCCAATAATCATCAATCTCTTTTGATTTCTCATCAGGTTGTGGGATGGTCCCATCAACAAATCCAAACTTCTTCCGAGCTCGCAACGCCGTACGGAGTTCCCGAGCCCATTCATCGTAATTATCACCATTAAGGAGAACCTGAGATATCAAGGTTCCTGGATTATCACTCGCCGATAGATCATAATGGTGAATCTTCCTTCGTTGGAGCACATAATCATCTGCAGAGGGCTCCACAAGAGTAGTCTTTTCCGGATCCACCATGGTCGAGTAAAAAATAGAAGAAAAGCTTTTAGTTTAATTGCCTTTGTGGCTCTGATACCATGTGAAGAGAAGTACAAGGAGAAAAGGTTTTCTCTTATTAATTTCGATGAATGTATTACAACATATATACCCATCTAAACTAGGGTATTCACAAAGAAGAATATTGACAAATCCTTCGTATACACAAGAAAGGAAATATATACATATCTTGGAGATACGATACGTATCGCAATAATATCGTATCGTAATATAATGGATTCAGGCTTCCACGAGCATGTATTCGCCAAATCAATAAATTATGCTCAGCATTTTTTAGGAGGATGTGTGTAGACTGAAGCATGAGAGTAGTTTAAGCTTAAGATCTTTGAAAGAAGCCAATGATGTTTGATGTCTAAAACTGATATGGGGAATAGTATCGCACCAGCCTTCTTTGTGGGTAAAGTGGATCCAAATGAATTTGCTCAAATCTTATTCTTTCTGGTCAATTCGGGAAGATACGAGTATAGGTTCATGGATATGGAAAAAACTATTAAAGCACAGATCAGCTGTGAAAGATTTATGCAAAATAGAAGTTCGAAACGGCATGTCTACATCGATCTGGTTTGACAAATGGTCGAAGTTGGGATGTTTGATGGACATTGTTGGACCAAGAGGGGTCATTGACATGGGGATAAGAAAGAACGCATGGAATATACGGAGAAGTCGCATACATCGGGTTGAGGTGTTGAACAATATCAAAAAGGCCTTACAGATTTCTCGAGGAAACATGAGTGAAGAAGATGAGGATGTAGTATTGTGGAAAAGAAAAACGGACATTTTCAAGCCGACTTTCGAGACGAAAGACACTTGGAATCAAATTTGGATTGCGTCTAATAGAGTCACTTGGCACAAATAAGTATTGTTCACTCATGCGACACCAAAATACTATTTTGTGCATGGCTTGCGGTGCTAAATCGCCTCTCCACCGGCGACCGCATGAGCTTTTGGAGCGCTGGTTTCAACTCAACTTGTGTATTATGTTCTGATCCCATGGAGACGAGAAACTACCTATATTTCTTGTGTAGCTACTCGGCAGAAATCTGGTCATCTCTCACAAAAATCTTCTCAAATCCCGATACTCAACATATTGGGAAACCATCGCCAACTTCATCTCGGATACCAGTCTTGATCGCATTCAGAGTTTTCTAGCTAGGTACGTTTTCCAAACAAAAATTAATAGCATTTGGAAGGAAAGGAACTCTTGAAGACATGGCGAGGACCCGACCCCTACACATCGGCTTGTACAATTCATTGACAAACAAGTACATAATCGGCTAATCTTCATCCGGGTCATGGGAGATAAGAGATACGAGGAGGGATTTCAAGTTTGGTTTGCCACTTCGGTGAAAGATTATCGATTAGTTCTATTTAAACTCTCAAATAAAAGATGCAGTAGATGTAAAAACAATTTTTTCTTAAATTAATTGAACATATAATTCAAAAAAAAGTATGTTAATGGAATAAATGGAGTACTTCCACATAGAAGACAATACAAAACAAAATTTTATGGAAGAAATGAAGAGGAGAAAATGAATTTTATTTTGTATAGTAGAGTCTAAATTAGATTTCTTCCATAAAATCTATAATATTATTTAAGAAGACATTTTAGAAAATGAATTTTATTTTGTAAGTTATTACGTGAAATATCATTACAAATAAAAAAAAGATAATTGAAATAGCAAAATATATAATTATCTTTTAAAATTATTGATGAAAATATGGAAATTATACATTTCTCATTAAATAGGTTATTTACTATTTAGTTTCTTAATTACTATGATATTATTAAATAATCATCAATTCATACATATTCAAAATTTTGCAATATTTTTCACTATGACTATTATATTTTATTTGAGTATATATCAAAACAAAAGTTTGAAAAATATTTTATTAATTTTATAAAGAGTTAGACACGAGAAAATTGATTTTTTAAGAGTTTGTGGACTGATCACAAAAACTATAGTCATTAAGCAGTGTATATTAGAGTTATGTTTTCAAGATTATAGGTTTTTGCGGCTTAACCCCAATAATATTTGAGTTCAATGCAAAACATGTTAAGTATACATATTAGTCCGGATTAACAGTTCTATATAATCATTAGTAAATATATTATAAAATTCACGTAAATTTAAAAATAATTTTTAAGAAAAAATTATTCCACGGATTGAATTCTATATAGCTAGATGTAATTCTAATACTATTTATAACAGCAACAATGATCAACCATATGAAAAATCCAATATATCTTCCGACACTATGCCACCATGGCACCATAGTAGCCAGTGGGAGTTCTGAATTTTGCATCATGCATGTGTTGCCTTTTTGAATAATTTATTAATTTTCATATAATGTACATGTATTTTTTTATTTTATGAAATGTGATATTATTAAACAAAAAACAAAAAATATGTACATAGAGTTTGGACAATCAAAAATAAGAAAACAGTGCATTGTCTGTATTTCATGTACATGTATTTTGTCAAAGTTTTTTCACTATAAATATTACTAATTATAATTTTTTGAAAAAAAAAAATGAAAACGGAATATTTTTTCTGTCCATCTTTATATTATTTTTTCAATTTTTTTTCTTCCATAACCTTAAGTTATTTTTGAATATATATATATATATATATATATATATTTTTTACATTTTCGTTTCCATTATAAATTTTAATCATAGTATTTATTATTTCAATTTACATTCTTTTCTTTAATCATACCTTATTTTGTATTTATATGGAAGTTTGCATTTAATAAATACTATCTAACCCCGAGTCTGCGAGTCATAATCTAGTAAAATGTAAATATTTTCTAAATTATAAAACATTTAGCTATGTTACGAGTTTGTAATTAAACGCGATCTATTTATATAATAAAAATTATACTCCATAAAGAAGGTACATTGAACTCCATTTTTGCAAAAAGGTGTTTACATGAAGGTAAAACTTATTTTGGGCAGAATCTGAATATTTAAATTCCGACAAAATCAAATGGCCAATGAGTGATCGGGGAGCACTTTCGATATTTGTCTTTTGTCACCTCTCTTCTCAGTTCTCCCTTTGGAGTGCGTTTTGGGACCAGTGGAGAGTAATTGTATTTTTATGACTAGTATTATTATATACTCCGATTTGCTATAATATCCGATTAATTCTAGCGAGTTTCTAAAATAAAATAACAACAATGATAGTTTTGTATCATACCACAAACTGTTGGAACTAATTTTTTGTCAAAGCTCGAGGGCTTGATAAAATTGTGTTAGTGTAAAAAGAAATAAGTTAAGCTCTTTCTAATGAAATGTTTTCATTAACCGAGAAATGTTTTCTCGTGTATATATGTTGGAATAGTTGTGTCTTAAACGAACAACATGAGAGAAGAAAAGCCATACGTGCGACGTTCGCATCTTGGGCCTTGTTTGGGCCCGTGGACTTTTTGAGGTATCGATCGATACCCCTTGGTATCGATCGATACTCAACAGGCCGACTTAAAAATCGCAGCCGCCTAAGATGATCTGGAAATATTCCTTTTCTGTCAGGGAAAAACCCTAGCCTCTCTCCTATATATACAACACGATTTTCACCTAAAAAATCATCCTCTGATACACAATAAACACATTCTAAAAGTTCTAGCAATAGTTTCTTCAATTCCCT
>PKML01038892.1:468951-532672 GCA_002933935.1 Eutrema yunnanense
TTCCCCACAGTCGGCGCCAATTGTTGATCCGTAAATCACACAAAAGGGGTAAAACAGTACTTTTAGTCGGAATCTCGTTTATTGATCTAAGTCGGTGTTACAACAGAGTTTAAGTAAAAAAGGGGAAAGACAAAAAGGATTCGAGATCGGTAATGAGCTCTCTCGTATTCTCTGTCTCTGCGGAAGTTGTGTCCCTTTGAATGAGGCGATGGCCTCCTTATTTATAATGTCTTTGAGGCGGTTGAAAGGAGGATTTCTCCTTTTCCGAGTTCGATTAGGAAAAGGAAATCTTCCGGTTTTCTCGCCGAGATAAGGATAAATTCCTGATATCTCGATGAGTCGACCGAAGAGAATATTTCCTTTTCTGAGATCGGTGGGAAAAGGCAAATATTCCAGTTTTATCTGTCGTAACGGACCGGGCTTGTGATGGGCCTAGATCGGTAGCCGAGATGAGCTTTTTAACGAGATTCCGAGCTCGGCCCAATGTTTTCAGGCCGACTTGTCCTTGGTCCGAACCATCGTAAACCGGTCTTAATCGAACCGATCTCGGTTCGAACCGAGTTAAACCAGGGGGTGCTAATCCCTCTAACACTTATCATCACGTATAACGTCTCTTCGTCTATCTCGTGATCGAACCCAGCATGCATCCTCATAAATATTTATATTTGTCTCGCCAGATGGTCTAAATCAAATATGATTGACGTGAATTTTCTAATTGAAGTTAACTAGTAATACTATCTGTTGTTATATCTATACATTGTTTGACATTTCAAATTATTTATGAATTTCTGATGATTTTAAAAAAAGATATTCTTATCTGTTTCATACCCTACTTACAATATGAACACGAAAAAGGTTGGAAACTGGAAAGTGAGCGGCTAGGCAAGGTCGTATCTGGCATGAACTTTTAAAGCTTTTTCCGCAGAATTATATATTTTCTATTTTTTCTTATAATTTTATTTCCAGAATAGGGAATGTTTAGGTTTTAATGTTGCACTTTGCCTTTATTCACCCAAAATTCAGCTTTCTTATGATTTTTTTTTTCTTCCACGGGAAGTAATAAAACTAGGACCTCTCTTGATTGCGATTTGCGAAAACAAAATTCTGTTTCTTTAGAGTTTTGTTTTTTTTTATATTCCTTTTTGGTTTTGTTTCTGTTCAAAAAAAATAAAAATCTTTATATTTTCGATTTAATAACTGTAACGTTCCGGCTGCCACTGTCTGTGGGTTCCCACGTCCTCTCACACGATATGTGGGCCCATCCTAGTCTGATGGCCGGTGTGCTAATTTAGGAGGTTTGGAAAATTTGTTTACTAACTCTGCAAATCACCACATTATTTTTTTGTGTGTTTTTTCATCACTCACACGACACCGGAAATCACTTTCCGATAGGTCATTCATTTTTAAATTGCTCCAGTTCAAGCACGCTTAACTATGGAGTTCTTACCGGATAAGTCGCCAAACAAATAAATACACTTTAGTGACATATGTAGTCAAATCAATTATTTTAAGCTTCTCCAAATGTACCACTAAATACCATAATTCGGGATGTTACAATAACAATTTGATGTGTTGGACAAAACAAAATTTGATGACAAAAAAGGTCACGAATTTTATCTTTGCATGCAACTGCAAATTCTCATTGTTATAGTATAAATGTATACTCAATCAGTTATAGCGTTGAGATTCTCTCCATAACCTATTTGTAAGCTATTGGATCTTTTGTCCATTACCTTGTAAATGCATTGGTTAGAGACAAATATAAAATAGAATGGATTCCACAAAGCTGGTTTCCATAACTAATGTAACCCATGGATTCCTATTTTTGAAATCTCGTTAAATATTGTTGTAGTCTTTCAGATTCTCACCAAAAAAATCATTTTATTTTTATCTCGCACCAACATATATATACATTAGATTTGAGTTTTCAGTTAATTTGAGTTTGTAGAAATTTTCAGTTCAAAAATTCAAAAGATAAAATATAATATAGTTTATTAAAAATTAAAAATTATTGTTTCTTAACTTTATATTTTTTGGAATTTTTTACGATTTTTTTGGAAGTTTTTGATTTTTTGATTTTTTTGAAAATTTAATATAATTTTTTAAAAAATATTTTATTATTAAATATAATTATATTTCAAACCGTGTATAGGTCCGTATATATCTGTTAACGGAGATGTTGTAAAATGAACACACGGTTCACAGTTGGAAATTTAAAATAGGCAACAAAAAAATTTGGGTATTGGATATTAAAAAACTTATCAGAGGTTGGGGTATTTTTAAGAAATTTTCCCTTTTAAAAATAGGAAAATATACCAATGGGTAGCTTCAAATCGGTCGAAGTCATTTTTCGTCTTTCTAATGTTCTCAAATAACCATATCGTCGGAATAAGATGTTACTTTTTTTGCTTTTTTGGAATTCGAGTTTTTTAATTAAGTTGAAAGTCCATAATTAACTCATGATTTCTAATTCATAGTTAGTAAAGTAGATGTAGATGTAGATGTAGAGACTGTTTTGAACGAATCCATTATTGGAACCACTTTTGGGTGAACGTGTATGCGCGTGGATACATCCAGCTACACACACACACACACATAATAATGCTTATAATTCTATAATCATAAATATACTTTCATTCCCATATATTAGGCTCATGACATGAAAAATATGGGAATGATTAACATTTAACCAAAAAAAAAAATATATATATATATATATATATATGGGAATGAAATTTTTTTTTTTTTTTCGTCCAAGGTTACAAATTCATTTCCATATTAATTCATAAAAGTGTGAAGCTGATAACTTGAGGTTACTTGTAGCACAAATGGATATCGATTTCACAAGAAACACAGAACTAAGACAATAAGAATTTGAGAACCTAACTAAGCTAAGACAAATCATTTTTGAGCAACCATAGAAAAATCTTTTTATAATCACTTGTTTGCTCTGACCGACTCACTCGGTTGAACCGGTAAATACGCGACCCGGCACTAATCATATCTCGTTATATACTTAAAAACAGTTTTTTTTTTTTTTTACCCTAAATTTGAGAAAAAATTCTGGCAAAATCCAATGGTCAAATCACCAAAAAAAAATCGTTAGAACTTTTGATTATTTTTTTCTAAATAATTTTTTGTTCATATAACTCTCACTTTTCCACTTTTCTTTAATCTGACTATATAAATGATTTATTAAATCAATTTCGAAGTTTTATAATATTTTTAGATCATTTTTGAGTTATTGTTTCAAATCAACTCATTTTTTTATTGTTGGAATATGGTTAAAAGTTATTTAAAACAAAATTAAAATCGGATCTAAGATTTACTATTTGTTATATTTGATGTTTTGTTAGACGCTATCAACCATTGAGAGACAGTATAACATTTTTATAGCCTAGACGCTATCTAATTTGTGTGCCTTTTTTATAGAACAAACTAGGATTTAACTCGTACTAATTATAGCGCGTAGTAATTTTTTAAAAAGAAATAGTTTTAAAATTTTTTAAAAATTGATTTTTCTGAATTTTACATTATAGCTAACTAATAATTATAGATAAAACTATCAATTTATAATAATTTGTCTATTTAACAAATTTTGAATTGATTAAAATATTATTCGGGTTAACCCGCAAAACTTTATAATCTTAAATACATAACTCTAATATGCACCGTTAAATAACTCTAGTTTTTGTGGTTAGTTTACGAACTCTTAAAAAAATAGTTTTATTGTGTCTAACTTTATATAAAATTAGTAAAATATTTTTCAATTTTTGATTTGATATATACTCAAATAAATTATAGTGAAAATATAGCAAAATTTTGAATATATTTTTTTTTTGAATATATTATTCAAAATGGGTCAAATGGGGTGACCCATGATCCATGACCCTAATGGGTCATATGTAAATGGGTCATGGATGACCTATATAATTAGATGGGTCATGGGTCAAATGGGTGATCCAGGAAAAATAAATATTTATTTAAATAAATATTATTAATAATTTTAAAAAATAAGAAAAATTTAAAATTTAAAATAATAATATATTTATAATATGATTTGACAAATTTTCTTTAATTATCGTAAATTATTAATTAATTCGTGGAACTATTTTTTTGGCGGGAAATCTTGGAATCGCGTTTTTTATCGAGAAATCTCTGAATCGCGTTTTAGGCGGGAAATCTCAGAATCACAATTTTGGCGGGAAAACGCGGAAGCAAGTTTTTGGCGGGAACACGGGGAAGCAAGTTTTTGGCGGGAAAACGCGGAATCGCATTTTTGGCGGGAAAACGCGGAAGCAAGTTTTTGGCGGGAAAACGCGGAATAGCGTTTTTGGCGGGAAATCTCGGAATCGCGTTTTTCGCGGGAAATCTCGGAATCGCGTTTTTCGCGGGAAATCTCGGAATCGCGTTTTTGGCGGGAAAACACGGAATCACGTTTTTGGCGGGAAAACGCGGAATCGCGTTTTTGGCGGGAAATCTCGGAATCGCGTTTTTCGCGGGAAATCACGGAATCACGTTTTTAGCGGGAAAACGTGGAATCGCATTTTTGGCGGGAAAACGCGGAATCGCGGTTTTTGGCGGGAAAACTCGGAATCGCGTTTTTGGCGGAAAATCTCGGAATCACGTTTTTGGCGGGAAAACGCGGAATCGCGTTTTGGCGGGAAATCTCGGAATCGTGTTTTTGGCGGGAAATCTCGGAATCGCGTTTTTGGCGGGAAACTCGGAATCGCGTTTTTGGCGGGAAAATGTGAAAACGCGTTTTTGGCGGGAAAATGTGAAATCGCGTTTTTGGCGGGAAAATGTGAAAACGCGTTTTTGGCGGGAAAATGTGAAATCACGTTTTTGGCGGGAAAATGTGAAATCACGTTTTTGGCGGGAAAATGATGGATTATTGCTTTTTGAGAAAAAAAATGATGGAATTATAGGTAATATTGTTATGATGTCATAATAATGTAATAATGATGTCATAATAATGTGTGATGATGTCATAATTATGTATGATGATGTCATGATGATGGGTCAATTGGGTCACCCATTTGACCCATGACCCATTACAAATTGACCCATTTGACCCATGACCCATTTGACCCATGATCCATTTGACCCACCAACCCATTAGATTCAAAAAAATTGACCCATTAGGGTCATGGATCAAAGGTCAAATTGGATTGACCCATGACCCATTTTGACACCCCTAAACATATATGAATTGATTATTATTTTAAATATATAGTATTTAAAATAATTAAGAAATGAAATAATAAATAATCTCTTTAATGCAAAATATATACTTTCCATATCCTAATCAATTATTTTAAAAGGCTATTATATCATTTCCTATTTCAATTATTCTTTGTTATTTGTAATGGCATTTCATGTAATAACTTACAAAACAAAGTTCATTTTTAAAAATGTCTTCTTAAATAATATTATTGAGATACTACTGTCTTTCTTTTTTCTTTTTTGATGAATTTCGGCGCCCGTGAGTAATCCCAAGCCCAAACGGGCCCAGACCAATCTCTCGGGTGGGAGTGACATAGCCTACTTATAATGCCCCACTTGGCCAAGTGCTTGTCCTGGTAATTCCGCTCCCGCGGGAAATCGATCCCTGACCTAGACCAACAGGACTGACACTCACCGCATAAAGGGAACCACCCGACCACCAACAACTTGGTTAATACTATTGTCTTTCCATATATAAAATAGCCTTCTTGATTTTATTAAGCATATCATTTATTATTAAAAGATTTTGTAACTAATTTAATCAAAATCAAAACATTTAGATGGTTTTAATTAGTCATGGGCATAATAACCGAACCGAATGAAACGGAACCGAACCAAACCAAAATTGATGGTTCATTTTGGTTATGATTCCTTCACAATAACCGAATAGTTTTTTTTATATCCATTGATTTCGGTTTGGTTCGGTTATATAACCGATAACCAATGGATATCCATGGATATATAAAAAAATAATAATAATATTTATCTCCCCCAATTATCCAAAATAACCGAAATAACCGAATCAAAATAACCGGAATATTTTCGAAATTTAACCGAAATATAACCAAAATAACCGAAACCATGCGGTTATTAATTATGTTATCCATACCGAACCGAATCGAATGGTAACCGAACCGAAAACCGTTTGGTTCTTATATGGATAATAAAAGACATAACCGAACATATCCGAAAACCGAAATAACCGAACCGAACCGAATAACCATATGCCCATGACTTCTCAATTACTTACAAAACTTGTTTTGAGAATTTTGGTTATACATTACTAGATTAGGCCCCGCGTACTACGCAGGAAACTAAGAAAATATTTAGATTTAAAATTGATTATCTGCGTAATTATGATTCGTATAATTATATTATATATTAAACATTCTGTTATGTTTTTTTCAATTTATGTTTTATGATTCACAATTTAAAAATTGGAAATGATCCATATTATCCTTAAATTTGGTAAACAATCATTTTAAATAAATAATAAAGTTCAAAAAACATAAGTTTCATTATATTGTACTTTATGTTTTTCTCTTATTTTTCAATTTAGTAATTTTTGTTTTAATAAATATAATTAGATTTTAAAATTTATAACCCGCGTAAATTTGATCCGTATAAGTATATTCTAAATTAAGATTATGTTAAGTTATTCACAAATTACATTTTATAACTCGCAATTGAGGAATATAAATTGATCCATATTATCAATAAATCAATAAACAATCTTGCTAAATAAATGTTGAAGTTCCAATAGACCATCCACAATGGAGACCCATGAATGTGTGTCTTCCCGATTTTTTTTTTTTTAGTTTAAATAATATAATATTTATTTGTCTCGACGAATCACGCCGCGACACGTGGCGATTTTGGGAAGAGATTGTGTCTCTGGGAAGACACAAACAGAACTATTCATTCTGTGTTTTATTATACAATATTGGGAAGACACCCACATTCATGTGCAATGTGGGTGCTCTAACATAATTTCCATTATATGGTAGTTTCTGTTTTTCCACTTACTATACTTTTTCAATTTAGTAATTTCCATTTAGAAAAAACATATTTCATTTTTTTTCTTTTTTGAAGTAAATAATTAAGAATGAAATTTTTTTTTATTAAATTGACACATTTCGCGATCTTAATTAACCATGACACATGTCACGATCTCGTAAGTTATAACCGAACCGAAATTGATGGTTCAGTTTGGTTATGATTCCTTCACAATAACCGAATGTTTTTTTTTTGATATCCATTGATTTTGGTTTGGTTCGGTTATATAACCGATAACCAATGGATATCCATGGATATCAAAAAAATAAATGATAATAATAATGTTTATCTCCCCCAATTATCCAAAATAACGAAAATATAACCGAAATAACCGAAATATTTTTGAAATTTAACCGAAATATAACTAAAATAACCGAAATTAACCGAAACCATGCGGTTATTAATTATGTTATCCATACCGAACCGAAACCGAACCGAAAACCGTTCGGTTCTTATATGGATGATAAATGACATAACCGAACGTATCCGAAAACTGAAATAACCGTATCGAACCGAACCGAATAACCATATGCCCATGACTAGTTTCAATTACTTAAAAAACTTGTTTTGAGAATTTTGGTTATACATTACTAGATTAGGCCCCGCGTAATAGGCGGGAAACTAAGAAAATATTTAGATTTAAAATTGTTTATCTGCGTAATTATGATTCGTATAATTATATTATATATTTAAGATTCTGTTAGGTTTTTTACAATTTATGTTTTATGATTCACAATTTAAAAATTGGAAATGATCCATATTATCCTTAAATTTGGTAAACAATCATTTTAAATAAATAATAAAGTTCAAAAAACATAAGTTTCATTATATTGTACTTTATGTTTTTCTCTTATTTTTCAATTTAGTAATTTTTGTTTTAATAAATATAATTAGATTTTAAAATTTATAACCCGCGTAAATTTGATCCGTATAAGTATATTCTAAATTAAGATTATGTTAAGTTATTCACAAATTACATTTTATAACTCGCAATTGAGGAATATAAATTGATCCATATTATCAATAAATCAATAAACAATCTTGCTAAATAAATGTTGAAGTTCCAATAGACCATCCACAATGGAGACCCATGAATGTGTGTCTTCCCGATTTTTTTTTTTTTAGTTTAAATAATATAATATTTATTTGTCTCGACGAATCACGCCGCGACACGTGGCAATTTTGGGAAGAGATTGTGTCTCTGGGAAGACACAAACAGAACTATTCATTCTGTGTTTTATTATACAATATTGGGAAGACACCCACATTCATGTGCAATGTGGGTGCTCTAACATAATTTCCATTATATGGTAGTTTCTGTTTTTCCACTTACTATACTTTTTCAATTTAGTAATTTCCATTTAGAAAAAACATATTTCATTTTTTTTCTTTTTTGAAGTAAATAATTAAGAATGAAATTTTTTTTTATTAAATTGACACATTTCGCGATCTTAATTAACCATGACACATGTCACGATCTCGTAAGTTATAACCGAACCGAAATTGATGGTTCAGTTTGGTTATGATTCCTTCACAATAACCGAATGTTTTTTTTTTGATATCCATTGATTTTGGTTTGGTTCGGTTATATAACCGATAACCAATGGATATCCATGGATATCAAAAAAATAAATGATAATAATAATGTTTATCTCCCCCAATTATCCAAAATAACGAAAATATAACCGAAATAACCGAAATATTTTTGAAATTTAACCGAAATATAACTAAAATAACCGAAATTAACCGAAACCATGCGGTTATTAATTATGTTATCCATACCGAACCGAAACCGAACCGAAAACCGTTCGGTTCTTATATGGATGATAAATGACATAACCGAACGTATCCGAAAACTGAAATAACCGTATCGAACCGAACCGAATAACCATATGCCCATGACTAGTTTCAATTACTTAAAAAACTTGTTTTGAGAATTTTGGTTATACATTACTAGATTAGGCCCCGCGTAATAGGCGGGAAACTAAGAAAATATTTAGATTTAAAATTGTTTATCTGCGTAATTATGATTCGTATAATTATATTATATATTTAAGATTCTGTTATGTTTTTTACAATTTATGTTTTATGATTCACAATTTAAAAATTGGAAATGATCCATATTATCCTTAAATTTGGTAAACAATCATTTTAAATAAATAATAAAGTTAAAAAAATATAAGTTTCATTATATTGTACTTTATGTTTTTTCTCTTATTTTTTAATTTAGTAATTTCTGTTTTAATAAATATAATTAGATTTTAAAATTTATAAACCGCGTAAGTTTGATCCGTATAATTATATTCTAAATTAAGATTATGTTAAGTTATTCAAAAATTATATTTTATAACTCGCAATTAAGGAATATAAATTGATCCATATTATCAATAAATCTGATAAACAATCTTGCTAAATAAATGTTGAAGTTCCAATAACATGATTTCCATTATATGGTAGTTTCTGTTTTTTCACTTACTTTACTTTTTCAATTTAGTAATTTCCATTTAGAAAAAACATATTTCATTTTTTTTCCTTTTTTAAAGTAAATAATTAAGAATGTTTTTTTTTATTAAATTGACACATGTCGCGATCTTAATTAACCATGACACATGTCACGATCTCGTAAGTTATAATTTTGCCTACGTGTCACGCTCACGTTGCTTCTGTTTTTTTCACTTATTTTACTTTTTCAATTTAGAAATTTCCATTTAGAAAAAACATATTTCATTTTTTCCTTTTTTGAAGTAAATAATTAAGAATGAAATTTATTTTTTTTGAATTGACACATGTCGTGATCTTAATTAGCCACAACACATGTCACGATCTCATGAGTTATAATTTTACCTACGTGTCACGTCCTCGTTGAAAGATTCAGCTTTATATAATAAGATTCCAAAAAAAAAAACTTACCCTTCCCAAAGATGATTTTTATCTCAAATAAACAGAAATTTCCAGAGCCTAGTTTCCATTATTGGGATATTAGATTTTTTTTTTAATATTGATACAAATTATGAGAACTACTACAAAGATAATACTACAACGGACAACAGTATCCGCTCCACAAAAATCCACGATCACGATGAACGGCTACACTTGCACCACGATGAAGATTTTTTTTCTAAGTTTGCCTCCATTAATTAATCTGCAAAAATTGCATCCTCTGAAAATCGAATTCGGACCTCCTGATATAAAATCATTAATAAACTATTTGATCAACCACTGAACTAAAGAGACTTCCACGTATAGATTAATCATACAAGAATAGCTATAAACTAAGAAAATTATAAGAGAAATAAAAAAGAGATATTGAAACGAATATTGAAACAAGGTTGCAGCCGATGGTAAGTCACTTCAACTAACGTTCTTAGTCCGAAATAAACGATTGGGATATTAGATTATGGGCACAATTTTATTAGTCTGAGTCCAATTCCAATACCACCAAAGTATTCTAAAATGAGATGACCAACACATAGTGATACAACGTGATATTTAAATATTTTTATTAATTTGTAAAGATTATTATGCGATTTTATGAATATTATTATTTTAGCTTTCTATAGGTTATTAATAAGTTTTATTCAGTTGTTATCGAATTTGAGATTAACAAAGTTGAGAATTTTTTTTTGTTTATGTTTTATTACTGGTATTCGTTTTGCCGATTCAATGATCTAACTAATTAGCATAATATATCAATTTTCATAAATAACACAATATACTATTAATTTACGACCCTCGAAACCTAATTAGCATTAAGCTGTAATGACCCGATCTGCAGGAACTACAATCATATATTTTTGTTTTGTTTTTTTGGAAATAAACTACTATCATATATTCATATATGTTAACGAATGAAACAAAAAATTATTATTATATACTATATCATGTAGGTACTCACACATGTGTTAAAGTTAATTTTTTAAAAATGTACATATATAATAATATTAAGTGATTGATTGTGAATTATCATCACATTTGGTTGTGGTGAATAAGACCATGACGAAAGAACAACAAAACAAACTTGGCCTTCATCGGGAAATAAGAAAACAAAGACAAAAATATCTCTGTCGTCTTTTATCTTCACTGAGTTATTGTGTCATATAAAAGTATCTTTAATTCTAATACAGAGGCTACCTAGCCAATTAAATAACTTTAAATCCTTTTTTACTCCTATAGTCCCAATCTATTTTATTTTTATGTCACTGATATTTGATTAATTTAGAGCACGGGATTAATGTATTTGCTTAACAAATTAATGTGGTCTAACGGATGCATTTACATTTGCATTTTAATTTTAAGTTTTGTGCTTGCTTTTAAATCTGACTGTTGTAATACGCTATTGATTTTGCATTTATTAGGAACCTTCATTCAAAAAGTGTATAAACTCACTTTCAACTGATTTAAAAATGGAATTTCTTTTTTTTTTTGTCAATCAAATGGAAATCTATTAACTTATGCTAACTTGTTATCTTTATAATATCAATTACACCGTGTGGGACTGAAAAAACAAACTAAAACAGAACTGAAAATGCATACAAAAAGAGAAATAAAAAAAAAACAAAAGTGCGGGTGCATGCTTGCATGAAAATTACACAATCTAGGTTTAACGTATCAACTTATAGTTTTTTTTTTTTTTTTTTTTGATGTCTTTCGACCCCCGGGAGTAATCCCAAGTCCAAAGGCCCAGACTAATCTCCCGGATGGGAGTGACACAACCCACTTATAATGCTCCACTTGGCCAAGTGCTTGTCCTGGTAATTCCGTATCAATTTATAGTTAATTTTCATTTTTTTGCTAGCGATGGATGTGAACAATCATAGTTATTATACAACGGTATGTTTTAAACTAAGCATCTTCTCGAAGCTGCGTTATATTCAGAAAAACATTATCTGGTTAATGTGTTTTAAACCCACAACTATATATGGTAGATTGGTAGTATGACAATTTGGATTTAAAGTCAGAAGTTTAGAACAACTATATTTTTTTTTGCGTTGTTATAAACTTCGACTTTAAATCTAAACTTTAAATCGAAGTTTTTTGTAATATATAAAATGTGAAATGCAGAATAAAAATTAATTTAAGTTTTATTGATTCAAATATGTTTAATTATTAACTTTTAAATTTATAATAGATTTAATAAATGTTTGGCAACATGTTTAGTACTTGTTTGGCAACATATTCAATTTATTTTTTAAAAATAAAGAATGTTTAGAAACAAAATTTTAAAAATACTTCTATTTTAATTGTATAGATTACCATACTACCATATAATTATTGGACTTGACTAATGATTTTAAAGCGGTGAAAAGTTTTATTGGTAAAAGATAATATTAAACAATTATAATAATAGAGTTAGTATCGCTTTAAATGATCTTTTGTTTGTTTTAAATTATCCGGTTTAACTTTCCATTTTATTGATTTGTAACAATAGAAGTAGTATGCTTTTTTTTTTAATAATAGAATGAACCGAATTTTGACCATCCGATTAATCTCTTGGGGTGAGTATAGCTGATGAATAGCCTATTCATCTAATTTTTTAATAGATCTAAAGCATGAGATCATTTCGACTAATCAAATAAAATTGATTAGATAATTTCACGTTCGAGAAAAATTGATCTTTGATCTAGACCACAGACCAACATAGCAATTCTTCAACAAATATGAATCATTAGTCCACTACCACTCGGTTAAATCCAGATGATTTATCAATGAAAATCGTTATTTCTGGTGTTAAATTTAAAATGTTCACCATCCAAAATGTTACCAGCCGAGTAAAAACACAATTAATTAAACCATTTGTTGATAATAAGTACTCCAAAAAAAATTATTTTGGCGTCTCAATCGCGCGAGTATAGAAAAGTAAAATGAGGAAGTGGCAGAAGAACAGAGCTATGTAGGGCACACACAAACATGTGCTTTGTGTGAACAGTCAGTCACAACTTCTGCAAGTTGCACGCTACTACTGCAAAGTCTAATCAATTTTAATTAATTCTCTTAATTGCAAAATCAAACACCGTAAAGTCTAATAATCCCAAAATCAAAGCAAATCAAAGATTGACAAAAATCTAACCTAATCAACATCAGTCGCTTGTTAAATGTTTATATCAACTTGGCAGTTCTTATCTATCCCAATCCCATATCGTTTATTAGAATTCTTTTGTCTTTTACTATTTTGTATTATATCTAGATTCCTGTAATTATTTAATTGTAAGAATATCTATCATTTAGAACTTTGGGTTAAAAATACGGAAATGGTGGATTTATGAGATATGATCTAAACTAATTATGAACTATGATTTAATCCGCGCTAATTATAACGCCGAGTATTTTTTTTTAAAAAATTGTTTTGAAATTTTTTTAAAAATTGTTTTTATCTGAATTTGACAATATAGCTAACTAATGATTATAGATAAAACTGTCAATTTATAATAATTTGTCTATTTAACCCGTTTTGCAGTGAACTAAAATATTATTCAGGTTAACCCGCAAAAAAAAATAAAAAATTATTATTTTGAAAACATAACTCTAATATGCACCGTTAAATGTTTTGTGGTTAGTTTACGAAATCTTCAAAAAAAATATTTTTCAATTTTTGTTTTGATATATATTCAAATAAAATATAATAAATTATAGTAAAAAAGTATAGCAAGATTTTGAATATTTTTTTTTTCTTTTAATATATATGAATTGATTCTTATTTTAAATATATAGTATAAAAAATAAGAGAAAATTTGATTTAATATTCCAAAAAATATATATATTTTGAAAACTAACCTATATTTTAAAAAGTTTGAAAACTAATTTTTTATTAGATAAAAGGACAATAATACCATGATGAATTTTGAAAATTTAAACTACTCAAGAGTAATAAAATTGTATAGCTAAACAAAAGAGAAATTCAGAGTCTCATGAATCCACTTCTTTCTTTTCTTTTACTTGTTTACCTTCGAGCATAGCATGAAAGATCATAGAAGATCTTTTAGTTTAAGCTACAAACCGCACTATTTAAAATTCAAAATACTCTCAGAGATTTGACTTGTTTCTCTATTCATCACTTTCAACAGATTCATTCTCAATACAATTTAGAGCATGTAAACATATATTATCATTTTCAAATTGATGTCATGGACTCGAATGATATTTTATGCCTTCTTGATATTAAATTGATTAGTTTCTAATGGGAACCATGGTAAAACTCTACATACGTAGTTAATTTCAGTTACAACATTTCTGGTGGTGAATCACTTTATCAGACTTCTTTGTTGGTTGTTGATACCTTTGGTGTTTGTTTAACATATTGCTTTCTTTTCTTCTTTCTATTAGCATCCTCTATTTTCTATTTATTATTCATCTTTTGTAGTATTTTCTCAACAAAACAACATAAAAATTAATGGTTTAGAGTTTTTTAAAAACTTTTTTCATGCTTAAAAACAATTTTTATATTTAATTTGTCTTGGGTATTTTGATAATTTAGATACAAAAATGTTAGTTTTCTAATTTTGTAAAACATAGGTTAGTTTTCAAAATATATAATTTTTTGGAATATTAAACCAAATCTTCCTAAAAATAATTAAGAAATTAAATAATAAATAATCTCTTTAATGCAAAATATATACTTACCATATTCTAATCAATAATTTTTAAAAACAATTATATCATTTCCTATTTTAATTATTTTTTGTTATTTATAATGGCATCTATTATATAAAGAGTGAGTGAGTCTCACAAGGAGATGACACATCATCACTTCTCTCCATGGCACATCATCACTTCTCTCCATGACACATCAGCTTTCAAAATTAATAAAAAAAAACATTTTAATTTTGACACATTTTCCAAAAAATTAAAAATCTGAAGTTTTTTTTTTTTAACAAAACTTAAATTTCCGCATAGTCACAATATCTTTGAACTTTTGTACAAATTCATTTCGTTGATCAATTAATATAACATTTCAACCCAAAAAAAAAATTAAATTAAATTTTCATAACATTTAAATTTAACTTACATAAGCTTTGTTCAAAAAAAAGAATTACATAAACTATATAGACGACAAAGTAGGATTTAATGATAATGACAGAGATAAGCAAGTTTAATTTGGCTGATAAATTAGATAGAGTGGATTGATCGGGTTATGATTGATGAATGTTTTTTGATAATTTTTTTGTGAGACTTCGAAAACTTATTAAAATAGAGTGGATTGGTGTGATATTATTTGTTCTAATTTGACCATAAAGCTAAAATTAAAGAAATGAAGAGCGAAGACAGAAAAATTAAGAGCCGAAGGCATACGAATCAAATCGAAGAAAGATGAAGAAAATAACTTTCTAATTGTCAAATGACATTAAAATTTCTTATTTCCGATAAATCATGTAGCTTTTCAATAGAATTCAGTTCAAATAATTTTTTTTAATTGGTTTGAGAATTATTAGTTTAACTCAGAGAAATCTATCTGTTTTTCAAACCATTTTTCTAAATTCAAAACTGTAAATGGGACTGGTTGATTTGCGGTGCTACTTAATTTACGAAAGTTTTAAACATATTTTGAAGAAAGGTTTGTTGTTCCAACTAGAGAGGTGAAAGGAGGTAGGATTGCGAGAACTGTAAACTTAAGATGGCAAAAAAATTTATATACAAATCAAAACATAACCGTTCTTCTGAAAGAACGAGAGTTACGTCTTTATGATAAAGGAGACTAACAGAGAAATCGAGAGAACAACAATATTATAAATAAATTTAACTTATGCATACATGTTTCAAAAATCAGTTTGCCCGAGAAACATATTAAAAATGTTACTATTTTGTTCATATACGAGTATTCACGACGAGACTAACTGGAGCTTGACAAAAAGAAAACACCATAATTTTGATAGATAAAATTTTGAGGATAGTGTACGAGTGTAGTAAATTATTCTCAATTCTCATTTGATATTGTAGTAGTTCTCACATATGTTTTCAGTTCTATAAACCAATAGACTTAAAATTAAACGTTATATCAACGACAAGTTTGTGAAAAGACAAATACATGAATGATCATAGGGATTTGGGTAGTACTAACCAACTTAATATTCAGAAAAATAACAAACTTTCTTACCAAAATTCAATTTTATGTAACGGGAATGATTAAAATATGTTACTATTAACTAATATGTCAGACCATATATATATTTTAATAAAGAAATCTGCGTATACAACTCTATGTAACGGGAATGATTAAAATTTGTTACTATCAACTAATTTGGCACACCAAATATATATTTTAATAAAAGAAATCCGCGTGTATACGCGGGTATTCATCTAGTTTCATGTAATAACTTACAAAACAAAATTTATTTTTAAAAATGTTTTCTTAAATAATATTATATAGATGATATGATATAGAACTTTTGCCCATTAAGATCGTATAAAAATAAGTAAACTTAAGTTGATTTATATTATTTATTGATTTTAACTCGCATAATGACTTACTTTCTCACCAAAACTCGTTTAGGGTTAGTTCGCTCAATATATATATAGATAATTGTTTTATTAGTTTTGTAACATAGTTGACTAGTTTATTAGTTTTCAACAAAGAGAAATTTTTGTATACCATATTTAACCTTGTTAGTTGAATTATTTATATAAAATGTCAGTGCCGGCGATACTATTCATCACCTATCGATATTATTGTTCATCCAAAGTCGTTGACACTATTCATCATCGGATAGCGTAAGCAGTTTGTGATGTTAGCAAATAATTATTTGATTAACATGTTAAATAATATGTTAACGTGATAACAATAATATGTTATATAAAATGTTAACATGCTAACTATAACATCTGATACTTGTAACGTGCTAACAATAATATACAATACTTGTAACGTGCTAACATAATAAAATCGTGTGTGATTTTAGTGGATAACTATTAAATTAACCCAAATACCCAATTAAGTTTATTTGTAACGTGTTAACCATCGATAAGTTAACCTTTATTTTGGTAACCAAGTTATCATATAGAATGTTAATGTGCTAACAATAATATCCGATATTTGTAATGTGCTAACTATAACTTGTACGCTGTTGAGATTTGATCCTCTCTTGATAATCACTGAATTGAGCAATAAGTAAAACCCACAGAGAATTTAACGAGTTCAGATCACGGTGTGTGATCCTACGTCTCGGCCTGGAGCTTTTCAGTAATTCACTATCACCACAGATTACAAAGAATTAGGGTTCTTCACAATCTCTCTAAGAACAAGAAAGATCTCTATAGTTTCTCTCTAGAATTTCCAGGATACAGAAAAACCCTCACACATGCCTGTCTTTATATAGACTAGGGCAATTACAAAGTTATGACGATTTAAACCAAAACCAAAGCCCAATAGGAAAAACACATTCCTAATTGACTAACCCAAGTCGCGGGCCTAGTTAATACTCATGATTTTCATCACCAAAGCCCAACAAACTCCACCTTGATGACAATCATTTCCGAGTATAACTTATTCATTTTTGCATTCATGTGCNTACAACGATTTACAATTCGTCGTAATTTCAATGTTATATTTACGACGATTTTACATTGAATATTTACCGACGATTTAGCGACGAATTTTTGTCCCTCGTTCTTTAGCGACGAATTTACGACGATTTGTGGTTTGCGACGATCAGTTAACGACGATCTATAATTCGTCGCAAATTCGATGCTAACCCTCATTTGCAACGATTTTACAACGATATAGTTCGTTGCAAAATGGCTGTTTTCTTGTAGTGGCCTGTCTTTATATAGACTAGGGCAATTACAAAGTTAAGACGGTTTAAACCAAAACCAAAGCCCAATAGGAAAAACACATTCCTAATTGACTAACCCAAGTCGCGGGCCTAGTTAATACTCATGATTTTCATCACCAAAGCCCAACAAACTCCACCTTGATGACAATCATTTCCGAGTATAACTTATTCATTTTTGCATTCATGTGCCGCTCTAGACAGTCCAACACCTTAGTGCTCTTCTAAGTTGAGAAAACTTAAAGCCTTCTCAAACTTATCCACAGGAAGTACCTTTGTCAACATATCAGCCGGATTCCTCTCAGTCGGGATCTTCGACAGCTTCACTTCACCAGAAGTAACAATATCCCTGATGAAATGCATCCTCCTGTTAATATGCTTTTTCCTCTCATGATGAACGTTGTTCTTGGCTAAACTCAAGGCACTCTGAGAATCACACCAGATCTCTACCGTGTCTTGTTTGAATCCGAACTCCTCAGTCAAACCCCTTAGCCAAATAGCTTCTTGTACAGCTTCCACCAACGCCATATACTCTGCCTCAGTTGTAGACAGCGCGACGACATGTTGAAGACTCGATTTCCAGCTTATAGCCGTCCCACCAGCAGTGAAGACATAACCTGAAATCGATCTACTTCTGTCCAGATCCGATGCAAAGTCAGAATCACAGAAACCTTCAACCTTAAAATCCTTTGTGTTCCTGAACACAATCTTTCGATCCTGGGCACCTTTCAAATACCTTAGCACCCACTTCACAGCAGTCCAATGTATCATGCTTGGTTTACTCATGAACCTACTAACCAAACCAACCGCATACGCGATATCACACCTAGTTCCTAACATCGCATACATGATACTCCCAATAGCATTTGAATATGGAATATCATCCAAAATTGTCTCTGCTTCATCATCTTTCACAACAGACAGCTTGAAGTGCGAACCGATAGGTGTAGAAACTGATCTAGCTTCATTCATATTGAATACATGCAGAATCTTCTTGATGTAACCAAATTGAGACAAGGTGAGAACTCCACCTTCACGATCCCTCTCAATATCCATCCCAAGAATCCTTCTTGCAGCACCTAGATCTTTCATCTCAAATCTAATGCTCAACAAATCTTTTGGTCTTTTAACCAACCTCCAAGTCTTGTTCTTATCTAGAGAACTCTTCTCTTCAACCATACCTCCATTCCATAAAACTTTATCCTTGTTTTCAACAGCTTCCTAATAGTTCCTAGGTTCTTCAGAACTTATCTCGACAGCAGCGATTAAGGCGAAACTCGCTAAATCATAATCACCAAGATATTCAGGTCGCTTTGTTACTCGTTTAGACATGTTTCGAGCTAACTCCCAATCTTCTAGAGGTACATCATCTGTTTCCTGATCTCCAACAGCTCCACCTGAAGATCCAACTTGGCCATTATCTTCAGTAACAGAAGTTGTCGCATCTGCTCCTCCTCGGTGTCGATCGATACTCGGGATGGCATCGATCGATACCACCTCAGAAGGCTCACGAGACTTTTCTTTTTCGTGTCCGTGTCGATCGATACTTGGGGTGGTATCGATCGATACACTCTCAGAAGTCGGGCTCCTCTGCGCAGTTTCTTCCACATAAACTTTATTCCTTAAGTCTTTGAATACTGTATCTTCCACAAAGACTACATTCCTGCTAATCACACATCTTGATTCATCCATGAGCCATACCTTGTACCCTTTGACTCCCTCCGGATAGCTTATGAAAATTTCCTTCATAGCTCTTGGTCTTAACTTCCCTTGATCTACATGAACATAGACCAATGACCCAAATCTTCTCATGTGTCCATAACCCGGCTTTCTTCCCAGCCAAAGTTCCTCACGAATACTGCCATCTAAGGCCGATGATGGGCTTCTATTAATTTGGTACACAGCTGTGCTAACCGCCTCAGCCCAGAATTCTTCACCTAAGCCACTTTCATCCAGTATACAATGCACCTTCTCCATTATTGTTCGGTTCATGCGTTCTGCAACTCCATTTTGATGTGGAGTATATGCACAAGTCTTGTGCCTCTCAATCCCATGCTGCTTGCAAAACCCGTCGAAGTCTTTGTTCAAAACCCGTCGAAGTCTTTGTTCACAAACTCCAACCCATTATCTGTTCTCAGACATTTCACTTTCTTGTTTATCTGATTTTCAAACAGTTTCTTCCATTCAAAGAACTTTGTGAAAGCTTCACTCTTAACAGACAAGAAGAACACCCACACCTTTCTAGTGTAATCATCAATGATAGACAGGAAATACTGCTTACCAGAGATACTTGGAGTAACCGATGGAGATCCCCAAAGACCTGAGTGAACATATCTCAGCGCTTCACCTGAATTGTGTTTCCCAATGTTGAAGCTCAGTCTCTTGGTCTTCCCCATTACACAACTCTCACAGAAATCCATCTCCCCAATCTTTCTCTTGTCAATGATGCCCCTTTTTGCCAAGATCATCAGATTCTTCATGCTCATGTGTCCCAACCTTCTATGCCATAAAGCCGTCTCGTCTTTGGTTGGTTTCCTGGTAACACATATGTTTGACTGTCCTACCACAGTCTATCCATCAAGCAAATAAAAAGAACCACATAGAGTGCCTTGAAGACCCATCTTCTCATTCTTATAGAACCTTGTTTTTTCTTTGCCTCCAGCATGATCAAACCTAAGCTTATCCAATGTACTTGTAGATATTAAATTTCTCTTCAGCTTAGGAATATACCTGACATTTGTCAATGTCTTCACCGTGCCACCACATGTTTTTATATTGATGAAACTTATTCCTTTAACCTCCACAGAATAGTCGTCCCCCACTAGCACTTGTCCAGAGTTGAGCTCCTCAAATGTATCAAACCAATCTCTCCTTGAGGTCATGTGATATGAACAACCCGAATCAATCACCCACCTCTCTAGATGCCAATTTTCTGAGACTGATAACGCTTCAACTCCTGCTGATTTTTTGATGACAACCGCTGCCATGACATCTTCATCATCGCCGCCTGTCCGCTTCTTCCAAGCATAGCAATCAGTCTTCACATGTCCTTCCTTCCTTCTTGCAGAACCAGCAGGTGACTTTTGTTCCCGATTTCGACCCGCTTTTGCCTCGATTCCCAGAATTTCGTTGATCCCTATTTTGTTGTCTCCCACGAGCCACATACGCTTCAACAGTGCTTTGTGAAGTCGATATTCCCTTAGCTTTAAGCTCAGTTTCCTTCGATTTCGCTGCATTCACTACATCTTCAATAGAGATGGACTCTCTACCATACTTCAATGTCTCATTCATGGAGTCATATTGAGGTGGCAAGGAACTGAGTAGTAGAATTGCCTGCACTTCATCCGCAACTGTAACCTTTACACTAGCCAACTCAGAAACAATCTTCAAGGAGTCATCGACGTTTTGATCGATTGACTTAGACCCATCCATCTTAAATGTATAGAACATATACAAAAGATGAATCCGACTCGGTAGAGTCTTGGTGTTGTATAACCTCTCTAGTGCTGCCCAAAGATCACGTGCTGTTGTGCACTCCTCTGTTTTCCTGAGGACATGATCTCCTAGATGGAGTGTCAAAATATCCATAGCATTCTCTGCTCGATCCCCTTTCTTGACTTGTTCTGCTTTAAGTCTCTGTTCGAAATCCTCCGCTGATTCATCCTTCTTGATAACCAGCTTATCCGGCTCAGTGGTCGGTGTTATTAGCTCGCCTTTCAAACCCTGAAGATTCATGTGAGCTAACATCCTTCTCTTCCACATAGAGAAATCACCTTGTCCGTCGAAGATGGTTATTTTCACCTTCGGCTTCTATTCTGAAGACATCTCGATCAAACGAACTTCTTAACACGCTTCTACTACAATATCGATCGATACAAGATGGAATGTCGATCGATACCAAATTTTTCTTCGTCTTTCTGCGAATCCATAACAGATGTATCAATCGATACCAGGAAGGGTGTCGGTTGATACCTGAGCGATCTGCGCGATCTTCTTCTTTGCGCCGCATACAGCTTTTTCTCCGGAGCTGTCAGATTGAAACCCTAAACCGATTGATGCCTTGATTTCAGCTATCAATCCAGATCTAAAACCTATATCCCTGCAGAACTTCTCTGTCCAATTGCTCCCAAACCTAAAACCTAGGCTCTGATACCATTTTGTTGAGATTTGATCCTCTCTTGATAATCACGGAATTGAGCAATAAGTAAAAAACACAGAGAATTTAACGAGTTCAGATCACGGTGTGTGATCCTACGTCTCGGCCTGGAGCTTTCCAGTAATCCACTATCACCACATATTACAAAGAATTAGGGTTCCTCACAATCTCTCTAAGAACAAGAAATATCTCTCTAGTTTCTCTCTAGAATTTCCAGGATACAGAAAAACCCTCACACATGCCTGTCTTTATATAGACTAGGGCAATTACAAAGTTAAGACGGTTTAAACCTAAACAAAAGCCCAATAGGAAAAACACATTCCTAATTAACTAACACAAGTCGCGGGTCTAGTTAATACTCATGATTTTCATCACCAAAGCCCAATTTACGCTAACAAGAAAACTCACTCGAATTCTCAGTTTTACGGATTTGTTAAATCTCCTCTTCTCAATGATAACGACGAGGCATCTGAGCAGCTTCTTCCCTTCGAATCAATCGAGGAGCCGAATTTTCTATTTCATCTAACGATTCAAGCGAAATCAGATTTTTTCTTTGAGTAGAAGGAGGAGAACTCCAAAGGGAGTAACAATGGTGGTAAGGCAGGAGATATCGACAAATCAGAGGTGAATCAGTTTGATTTTTTTGAGGAATTCGATGCGGAGTCGATTATGAGTAAGGAAATTAAAGAGGGAATTAATAATATGATGGAGACTGTCGAATCCAAATCCGGAGAGGTTCTCGAGTCATTTCTATGTTCTTTTGTTTTTTTCAAATGCTTTGTGAGAAATTTTTGCCCGGCGTAAGAAATGGAAAAGAGAATGTTTGATTTATAATCAAGATCGTGATGCCATCAGAGAGTATATGAGAAAAACAAAATGTTGGATATAATGAGGAGTATAAGAGAGAAAAAAAAATTTATCTGTTTTCAATCTAATTAAAAAACATTGTTCATAGATACCTAATTTTGTTGGTTGAACTTCCTCGTCATGGAAATTGTCTCTCATGGGGTGGCATGCGCTATAAGAAATGGATTCAATGCAGATTAGACAGATGTTTTGGAAATCAAGAGTGGTTTAAACATTTTCCAGTATAAAGTCAAACCTTCATGGATAAGAGGGGTTCAGATCACAGGCCAGTTAGGATCAATTTGTTGGTCTCACAAGATTCTTATCGTGGTCAGTTTCGTTTTGACAAAAGATTTCTCTTCAAGCCCAATGTAAAAGAAGCAATTTCTATGTCATGGGGATCTAATTCCATCTCTCCTTCAGCTTATGTCGCAGATAGAGTAAGATCTTGTAGAAAAGCTTTAAGTAGATGGAAAAGAGAAAATAACCTGAATTCTCGCGACAAGATACATCAACTTGAGAAGGCTCTTGAAGTGGAACAGTCTTCTTTCCATCCTTGTTTCAACCGTATGCATGCTGTGAAAAAGGATTTAATTGAAGCATACAAAGAGGAGGAAGTTTTTTGGAGACAGAAAAGCAAAGACAAGTGGTTGAAACATGGTAACCGCAATTCAAAGTTCTTCCATGCTTCGGTGAATGCAAATAGAGTTCGGAAAAGAATTGAATTTTTGCTTGATGTGAATGGTATTAAGCTGAAATCAGAAGCATCCAAAGGTGAAGTAGCTTCAGCATACTTTCAGAAGCTATTCACTTCTTCAAACCCGACCAGTTTTGACGAGATGTTTCAAGGCTTCATTCCAAGTGTCTCGTCTGAAATGAATGAGTTGCTCATTAAGAAGGTATCCATTGAAGAAGTGAAAGTTGCTGTTTTTTCAATTAATCAAGCTAGTGCTCCTGGAGCATATGGGATGTCAGGGCTTTTCTTCAAGCAATATTGGAATATTGTTGGTCAACAAGTGACTTCAGAGGTACAAATTTTCTTTTCCTCTGGTATCTTTCCATCCGAATGGAATTATACTCATCTATGCCTTTTGCCTAAGATTCCTAACCCTTCTGACATGTCCAACCTAAGGCCTATCAGTCTCTGTTCTGTGCTATATAAGATAATATCTAAGATCTTAGTTTTCAGGCTGAAACCGCTCTTGCCATTTATAGTTTTAGAAACTCAGACAGCTTTTGTTGCAGAGAGGCTTATTTCTGATAATATTTTGGTTGCTCATGAGTTAATCCATGGATTGAGAACTCATTCTACTATCTCAAAGGAGTTTATGGAAGTGAAAACTGACATGTCTAAAGCGTATGATAAGGTTGAATGGAGTTATTTAAGATCTCTGCTCTCGGCTATTGGTTTTCATCCTCAATGGATCAACTGGGTCATGTTATGTGTGTCTTCTGTGACATACTCAGTTCTGATAAATGATGTGCCTCACGGTTTGATCACTCCGCAGCGAGGAATAAGACAAGGTGATCCTCTTTCACCTTTTCTTTTTTTGATGTGTACAGAGGGGCTCAGTCATCTTTTGAATAAGGCACAACATGAAGGAATATTGAATGGTATTCAATTTTCAGATGATGGTCCAGCCATTCATCATTTGTTATTCGCAGATAACAACCTTTTTCTATGTAAGGCTGATGAAAATCAGAGTTTGGTCCTAAATCAGATTTTGAAAAGATATGGTAATGGCACAGGTCAAACCATAAATCTCCTTAAATCTGCAATTACTTTTGGATCAAAGATAGAAGAGACAAGGAAAAAACACATTCAAGATAGATTGGGCATTCACAATGAAGGAGGGGCATACACATACTTGGGATTGCCAGAATGCTTCAGTGGATCAAAAGTTGAAATGCTCAATTACATCAAAGATATGATGAAATCAAGGATGTCTGGCTGGTATGTTCGTACCCTATCTCAAGGAGGAAAATAAATTTTGCTAAAGACTATGGCAATGGCTATGCCAGTCTTTGCAATGTCTTGTTTTAAACTTCCAAAGACATCCTGTGACAATTTAACAACTGCAATGTCTGATTTCTGGTGGAGCTCCTTTGAACATTCTACGAAGATTCATTGGATCAGTTGGGAGAAGCTTTGCCTGGCTAAGCAACAAGGTGGTCTTGGCTTTAGAGATATAGAATGTTTCAACCAAGCTTTGTTAGCCAAACAAGCTTGGAGAATTCTGCAAGAGCCTCAGTGTCTTTTGGCCCAGTTAATAAAGAGCATATATTTTCCTTTTGGTGATTTTCTGAGTATAAATGTGGGTTTGAGACCCTCTTTTGGTTGGAGAAGTATCCTACATGGGAGGGATTTACTAATTCAAGGTCTAATTCAAAGAGTGGGGAATGGAAAGTCTTTGAATGTGTGAATGGATAAGTGGGTCGATGATGCAATTGGAGGTCAGAGAGCTCCTTGGAGAAAGCCAACTCTTTTTGACCTTGATCTAAGGGTCAATGATCTGATTGATTTAGATAACAGATGTTGGAACTTACCGAGGCTGATGGAGAATTTCTTCCAAATTGATATCGATAGTATTTTAATCAAAAAACCGGTGGTGAATCAAGATGATTTCTGGATTTGGAAATTCAACAAATGTGGGGAATATTCTGTGAAATCTGGGTATTGGCTGGCCTTTCAAACAATCAAGAAGTCCATCCTTCAAGAAGCATCAGCTCTCCCATCTATCAATGGTTTGAAAGAGCAGATTTGGGACATTTATACTGATCCGAAAATTAAAATTTTCCTTTGAAAAGTTTTAAGTGGAGCAATGCCGATAGCAGACATTTTGATAGCTAGAGGAATGAAGATCGACAATAGATGTCAAGCTTGTGGTTTTGAAGGTGAATCACTAAACCATGTTTTCTTCCTTTGTACATTATCAAGGCAGGTATGGGCTCTCTCTAACTTTCCATATCCGGATAATGGGTTTGAAATTTCCTCAGTCCACTCCAACTTTCAGTATCTTTTAAAAGTGGGAAAGAACAACAACATTCCTCTGAAATTGCGTAGAATTTTCCCTTGGATTTTGTGGAGGATTTGGAAGAACATGTGTCTTTTTTACTTTGAAGGCATAAGTTTTTCGACTTTTGAGACAGTGAAGAAAATCAGAGACGACGTTGAAGAATGGTTCTTTGCTCAAAATCTTGATAATATAGAGGAGAATATGTCTTTATCTGAAAGTTGTGAAGACATTTTGAAGTGGAAACCGCCTCTGGATCCCTGTCTTAAGTGTAACATTGGGATAGCTTGGTCAAAGAAGAACAATGTGGGTGTCGCGGCTTGGGTGGTAAGGAACTATGAAGGTATTGTTCTTATCCATAGTAGGAGATCTTTTAGCAATGTGAAAGAATTAGGAGAGGCAAAGCTTTTGAGTTTGGTATGGGCAATAGAGAGTATGCACTCCCACAAGCTAAATCAGATTATTTTTGCTTTGGAAGATTTTGAGCTTGTTGGAGCTATAAACAGACCTCAGGCATGGCCGTCCTTTAGATATCAAGCATCAGAGATCAGGTTTGTTGTAAACCCTATCAAAGATTGGAAATTGGTTTTGGAAAGGTTTTCAGCAAATAGAGGAGCTCGTCTCATCGCGCAAAGTGCCACTTCCGGGTTTTTTAGTCAATCTTATGTGGCTTCTTCACATCCTCATTGGCTCTCAGAGATTTTTGCTAGTGAGAGAGTCATTTCTTCTTGTTGATTTTCAAATCCTTGTTTAATGTATTGTGCTGGTCTTGTAAGGTAAAAAGTTTAGTTGTAGCCTGGGTTAGATTTTGTTGGGTTTAGAAAGCCTCATCTTTTTGACAAGTTAGTGATCTCCGTTGAGTTTCATACCGGAGGTAATGTTGGGGTTAGTACGAAANCATCTCTTCTTCCCAAAAAAAGAAAAAAAAAAATCTTTCTCTGTTATGATTGAGAGAGAACAAAAGAAAAAACAGAGTAGAGAATGAGAGAGTCTGTGTGAAAGAAAGAAGAAGAGAGAAAAAACAGTCTTTTTCGGGACAGCGTGAAGAGTTAGGTCCACCACACACACAGCTTTGCTTATAAAACATGTGAAACCCAAAATTATATCATTAAAAACACTATTGTTATTACTTTACTTTAGGGTATTAGTAATGCAGGGCCTCAAATAAGTTGGAAATTAGTTTTCCAAAAAGGTAACTTTTTGGAGTAACTGTTGACATATCAAATGACGGTTTCATCCCTATGAAATAACTAAAATTAAGTAGAGTCGAATAAGAGAGAGAGAGTGATTGGTGTCAAAGGAAAATTTTCGAATTTGGTTTTTTTTTTTTTTTTAAGATTTCCAAAGCGTGTGGACAGAGACATAAGTCACAAATCTGTTGGATTTTGGATAACAATGTTCTCTGTTCTTTTCGGATAACAATGTTTACTTTTGTTATGTTAACTTTTGTCTTAGTCAGACCATCTCCAATCTATATCTCCATTTTTTACTCTAAAATGGAGTTGTGTTTTGCTCCAATGTATAACTCCATTTTTTACTCAATAAAAGAATATTCTAAATAGATTCTTTTTGTATTTTATTAATAATGCATTTTATTTATAAAAATTACAAATTAACCCATTTTTTTGCAAAACTTTTATAAATTATGAATTTAATAAAATTTAATACTCAACAACAAGATCAACAAATTCCTCCTCCATTAACTTCGTTTGGATAATTTTTTAGTGATCTTGGTGGACCAGGAAGCGGTTTAGGGGAATATTAAATTTATCGTATTTGTTGTGTTAAATTTGTTTATGTTGCTTATCTTTAATTTCATCATTTGTTATGTATTTTTAAGTTTATTTTACTTTGCAATCTTTTTAAATAATTTTTTTAGTGTTTAAATAATTATGACATAAAAAATATGTATAGTGTCACATGCATATATGTTGATAGTTGATAATATGTACGACAAATACATTGCTAAATTAATAAAAATTATAAAATAGAAATATTTAAAATATCAATTTGTAATTAAAAAGTCCAACTCCATAATGGAGTAGAATATGGAGTTACTCCAAATATGAAGTTGAATATGGAGAAACTCCATTTTGGAGTGGAAAATGAAGTGGAGTTGGAGAAAAATTTACTCCAAAATAGAGTTTGGAGTAGAAAATGGAGTGGGGTTGGAGATGCCCTCATAAGTGGATATTATGGACAAAATTGATTTGGTTTATTTTTCTTGTTAAAACCAAATCTATATTCAAATGTTCTTGTCATAAATGTTTTCAAATCCTCATATATCTACTTGCATTCTCATCCATAAACTGTTATCCGCATATATGTGATGTTTAATTGTTATTAGCATATTTGTTCTTCAAATATCTGTATTTTCTTGATAGGTAGATTATCCAAAAATAATGACATGGTTATCTGTGATTTCGAGCATTTAAGCCAAATCTATATCTACTTGCATTCTCATCCATAAACTGTTATCCGCCTTAATGTGATGTTTAATTGTTATCCGCATATTTGTTCTTAAAATATGTGTATTATCTTGATAGGTAGATTATCCAAAAATAATGTCATGATTATCTGTGATTCCGACCATTTAAGCCAAATCTATATGTTTTCAGTTTAGGGTTTCATGTTTAGGGAATATGGTTAGGGGGCTTAGGCTTTACGGTTTAGGGTAAATGATTTAGGGTTTAGGGAATATGGTAAATTTAGATGCCATTGATAATTTTATTTATGTATTATCGTGATACTTATATTATCTAATAACAATAACTTGTTTATCTAGCTAACTTAGTTATACATTTATCTAGCTAACTTAGTTATCCAATAACCTGGTTCTCTGTAATTTTGAGCATTTAAGCCAAATCTATATGTTTTCAGTTTATGGTTCAATGTTTAGGGAATATGGTTAGGGAGTTTTGGGTTTTCGATTTAGGGTTTAAGGTAAATAGTTTAAGGTTTAGAGAATATGGTACATTTAGGTGTCATATATTGATAGTTGATTGATGTATTATCGTGATACTTATATCATCTAAAAACAATAACTTGGTTGTCTGACTAACTTAGTTATAAATTTATCTGGCTAACTTAGTTATGCAATAACTTGATTATCCGTAATTCAGAACATTTAAGCCAAATCTATATGTTTTCAGTTTTGGGAATAGGGTTAGGGCATTTAGGGTTTAGGTTTTATGGTTTAGGGTATTTAGGGCATTACAAAGTCTAAGCTGTGAACTTTCCGATTCAGAGTCACCTGAAATTCAGACCATATATAGGACAAAATTTACTTCCCCCAGTCAATCTAGTTAATTAGATAACGTTGTTTACGATTACTGGAAAAAGGTGTTACATGGATGATCGGCTGTTATCCGATAACTTAACGGGTAGCTAGGTTGGTCAACTGGGGCCACATAATTTATTAATTATAAAACCAAATATTTCTACATCAGATATTTTTTAAGCATTTAATGCTTTGTTCCCTCACCTTTTCCGCTTCATGCAAGTTGTATACAATAGGGGTATAATTGTCCGAATCTTGGATTTACTTTTTGCAGAACTAAATTTGAAGTATGGAAGGCTAGTTACTTAATTTTTGAAGTATACGAGGCTAGATACTAAATTCACCCTTCTTTTAACTCAAAAAGTTTATGTTGATGGCATGTAAATATGTAAGCGCGTTTGAGAGTATATGTACAGTTTTTGTTAGAAAGAAAAGGAACCGTATGATTGAAAAAATAGAATATCAAAAAGACATGTGATAAATTGACAAGGTACACTGTACTGGATTTTCCTTGCAAGTCGTCAGACCTGTTCTAATTGCATGCTTACATATTTAACTTTTACTCCATTTATCATCAAAACTCAAATCAGGTCAGATCAGATCAAACATATCAACTCTTGACAATTTTTTAGCACTCTTCATTTTGGTTCTTAATTTCATGTGAAGACCCATTAATCTAATTCTCCATTTGTATCAATGTACAAATATTAGCCTAATTTTGTTTGTCAACCCATTACTTAAAAGTGATACCAAAAGAGTATATGTAACTTTTTTTATTCTGTGTGCATTATGTCAAACTATCATTTAAATGATACCAAAAAGTATATATGCGAAAATGAAGGCAAAATACGTAAAAAACGAATATTTGTGGTAATCCACCATTAGACACGAGATAAAAATGAACCAGAAAAATCTAAAGTTTATTGATGAAAACAATAAAAACGTTACATAAACCATTGTTTAACTGACCAAGTCAGAGCTTCTTCTCTATAGTTAACAGTAATATGAATAAACCAGAAGGTTGTAGTGGGGTGGTTCCCATCTGGGATGAGTTTCGATTCGGTTGATCCAGGTCAGGGATCGAATCTCTCCGGGTGCGGAATTATCAAACTAAATTTTAGTCACGTGGAATGTAACTGGGTGGCCTAACACACGCTTGGAAGATTAATATGGGTCCATTAAAAATCTAGTATTACTTCAAAGTCTAATAAAAAAAACGAATACAACACTAAGAAAATTATTATTATGAAAGAAAGCTAATCACAACACTAAAATAAAAGGTTATCAACAACATAGATAAATATAAAAAGATTAGGGTTACAGTCATTTTATGAAAACATAGTTTATGTACTAATACTTTACAAAACCTGAAAAAAAAATAAGTAACATTTTTTGTACTGTATATGCGTTGACTTTCCAGTCGTACCCATGTACATTATTGTGCGAATCAACGACATACAGTACACAAACTAATAATAAGTAGGGACAAAATCGTCTTTTCAACAAAAAAATGTTACTTATTTTTCAGAATTTAGAAAGTGTTAAAACACAAAATATGTTTTGATCAAGTGACACTAAATGAAATATGTGAAAAAATCAACTAATTACACGACAAAAGACATTTATATGTAGTTGGACACCTTTTTTTACCTTTTTTTATTATGTTTTATAAAAAATAAACTAAAAATAATATTTTTTAATAAAATAATAGTAATGGCCTTATGGGCTTTTTGCTCGTGTCCACACTACCCCCAATAAACAAATAAATGTAATAAGCCTCTCTCTGTCATAAAAAGGCAAAGTACCAAACGTTTTTTCTCTCAGGGTTTCCTCTCAAATTCACCAACTTGTCCTCTGGTTTTTGCTTTCTTATGTTCACTTTCTCCTCCTCTTCTCTGAAAAACCCATTTCATACTTCCAAAACTTTTCTCTCACAAAGTGCAAGAACACAAAATGTATTCAGATTCTGGGTTAATGCTCCGTTACATGCAAGACTGTTCTCCAGATATTCACCAATTTGAAGACCTCTTCAAATCATACAAGCTCTTCGATGAGATGGTTTGAAATTTTAATTTTTCCATTTTCACTATTTATGTCACTGCATTTGAATACAGATCTTCTTCTTTTTCACTTGTGATGATTTTTTTTTTTTTTTGTTGATTTTTAAACTGATTTCTAGTTTTTGGGTTTCCCGGAAGATTCTGATAGTTTTTATTTTTTGTCTTTTGATGTAATTAATCTTCTTTTTCCTATTTTTGGTTTATGAAGTGAAAATTGGAGTGTTTGTGATGAAAAAAGCAAATTTGTCTACTAGTGAAGTGATAGGAAAATTTTGTGGTGTGAAACTGTTCAAGTGGCTTTTTTTTTTTTTGTTGCTCGGGAAAATTTCTGTGGCCACTTGATGAGATATTTTTGTTCCGCTGACCTGACCACAAGTGTTTTTGGCTGCTGAGAAAGTTGAGTATGAAAAATTAGGTTTTTTTAACCTTTGGACAGAAGAAAAACGGAATCTTTTTGATAAAACGGAATCTTCTTCTGCTGCAAAAAGCCAAATTTAAAAAGGAAAAAAGGAGTTTTCTCGGAAAACCAAAGAAACCCTTTTTTTTGTTTTTGTTTATGGGTTTGATTTGATAAAGGGAATTGCTCTTCAAGACTTTTAAACCAAAAAAGCCACATGAGATTCCGTGATTTCTGGAACATGAGATTCCGTGTTCTTCAAGACTTGTTCTTTTCCAATTTAATTACTCTTAACAAGAAGTGGGTTTGTGCTGTTTCATCGGCTCTTCACAAATCAATCCTCCACTGAAGAAAAAAAAAGATTCCCTTTTTTCTCTTACCCTTTCTTGAACGAATCCACTCCCAAAAAGATCTGAATGTCTCGAACTATGTTCTGTTTTGTTTGTGGTCTTTGATTCTGATGTTACTTGTGATTGTGATTTTTGCAGAACAACACTTTTGCTGAGTCATCAAACATACCTGAGTACGATATTGGAGAAGAAGGAGATCTATTTAAAGCTCCTGATCCAATTCTTGAAGAATCAATCCTTGCCGTTGATCCACTCTCAGCTGCTTTAAGGATGATCTCTTGTGGCGAAGACACCTCACAAGGGCTTTGTGAGCTTCCTGATCTCGATCTCGGGTCATTGCAGAGTGGTCAACAGCTTCTGGACAAAGCTTTCTATGAATGTGAGCAAGATCTCATGATGAAATCAGCTATGGAGTCTCCATTCTCTGATATTTTAGACATCAAGAAGATCTCTGTGGTGACGGCGGCAATCGATGAGAACCAGGATATGCAGAAGAGCGTAAGCTCCGGGAATTTGAGCTCTATGGATTGGTCACATGCACATCAAGAGACTGCTGTGATTCAGAATTTCCTTGATTTTGCTCATTTGGATTTTAGTTCTGTTTATGGGATGCGAAGAGCCTTTAGTGAAGGTGACATACAGGTTCGAAAATCCGCGAAAAACATCTAACATTTGCGCAATTGTGAACATTTGTTTGTTGAATCATCAACAATGTGAAACAAAGATGTCTTCTTTTTAGTCTCGAGATGTATATGAATTGTCGATTTGAGTATATCTATTGTTTCTTTTTATGAGCAGAAACTCGGGACAGTTCTTGTTCAATCTCCATTGGATAGGATTATTGTGAACTGTACTTCAGAGGATCGTCGTGAGAAGCTTTCTCGTTACAAGAACAAGAAGAGCAAGCGAAATTTCGGGCGCAAAATCAAGGTATACAAACAAAACACTTGAAGATCCTCTAAATGATTGAGAGGTAGTCTTTTTTTATAGCTCAAAGTAACTCAAAATCTGTTTCTGTTGTTTGGTTTGGTTTCAGTATGCTTGTAGGAAAGCTCTTGCAGATAGCCAACCGAGGATCCGAGGAAGGTTTGCGAAAACAGAAGAGAGGAACTAAGAATGGTTTCAAAGGAATGGGACTGAGCAAAAGAAAGAAACTTGAAGAATAAGGAGACAAAGCCCATCTCATTAGAAACTAGTTTTGTTTTATGTATAATAATATATATATATATGTATAAACTTTAAAATGTTATAAGCATCCAGTTACTTTTGTTTGTTTGTATATAAAGGGTTTCTCTGAATAAGCTTGTACGGAAAGGAATTGTAGCTACAGAAGAAATGTAATGGTGTTGAGAGATGCTCATGTTCATGTAGATATATCAATAATTATGTATATTTATATATGTTGGATCCTGTGAAATAAAAGGTGTTTGATGTTTCTTTGCTTGTAAGCACCGCAACAAGTTAGATTTATTTTTAAACCTTTTTAACAGTTTTCAGAGATTGCATTTTCAGTTTATGTTTTTCATCTTTTAGGTTGAATTACTCAACACAGTTTTTCTGATGAGTAAAAGAACCAATCAGATTGTTTTTTTGTTTTTTGACCAGATTTTTGCATATATTAAAAAAAATTGGAGGTTTTTTTTTAACATAATAATAAACCGGATACCGAACCGAACCACAAAACTCAATAGATCCGGTTTGGAAAACATAACCAGATTACAAGAAAATTTGAAACGAGATTATAAGCCGGGGAAAATCGGAAAAAACTGGGCAACCGCCGAACTCTAGCCAGCGAGAAACATAAAACCACCACTGCAGTCGCGGAACAGAAAACATCCATAGCTGGGAGAAGCTGCCGCCACTATTCAAGCTCCGCCGGATCAGAAAACCTCCGGCAACGCACAGATAAAGAAATCTCCGCACGAACAAGCCGCCACCAGACACCTCCACCACCACCACCAGTCAACTCCGCTACCCGTAAACTCCACCACCAGTTATTTCCACCGCAGTCGTGACATGCCTCTCGCCCTTCAAGCTCCACCAACCAAGAAACAACTGACAAGCTTCCACCGACACAGATCAAGACGGCACATGACCACCGCTAGATCTGAAAGCGGCACAGGACCACCACCTTCATCTCGACACAACTCCGACCAAAGAAGATCGAGTGACTTACCTATTCAGCGAGAAACACGAAAGACGAGGGGGAGTGCGAGAGGCATGACACGACTCCAAAAAAACTCCGCCGCTTCGCAGAGACCACCGTCCCCGAGCAGATCTGCTACTACGAATTGCGACATCCGGAGAGACACCAGCCTCAGGCCCACACGCCGCCACACCCTCCCACGGCTTACGAACCACCACAACAACACTCATCCATATCGGCCAGAGCAAAACCGCCGCCACAAAAGCTCTAAGAGACATTCCTCGCCGAATTAAGTTCTCGAAGATCTGGGACGAAGAAAGCCGCCGTCACACCCACATAAGCGCTAAGCTTCGCCGCCGACAAGCCGCCGCAGAGTTGCACAACTCCAATCGTTCACCGGAGAAGCTTATTTACTGCGGATGAAGCACCATCGGTTTTCAAAAGGCTGGTGGTTCTCTTGCAACGCCGGATTCGCCGGAAAACCACTGGAAAACGCAGATTTAAAGAAGAAGCCGAGGAGAGAGGAGGGAGAAAAAATCACAGCAAGTGAATCATTCACTCGACTTCGAGATTACTTTGTTAGCATTGGTTATCAGATAGTTTTTGAGTTTAATTTTAGAGAAATTTTATTCTAGTTCGTTTCATCTTCTTGCAAATTCAAATCCGATTTGACTTTATAAGAGAGAAATAAAGAACAATTGGGATAAACCCCCAAATTGGTTTAAGTCTTAATCGGAAACTATCCACCACCAAATGACAAGTTCTTTATTTATGTTAATACCCTGATAAGAGGATTGTTATAAAATATAACTAATTCAGATTTCTTATTTGCAAAATACAAAAAAATATAATTAAAATTTACAAAAAGAGAGATTCATATTTCATGTATGTAGAAGATGATCAAGTCTATTATGACTAGGCCAATAACTTTAATGTAAATTTTTCTTCTGCTCTACTCATTGGTTCTCATTGTATTCTTTACATATTTTGCTCATGTTTCTTTCTCGAGAACTACTTTTAAGAATATTTTTTTGGTGTTAACCTTTTTTGGTGCTTTTACTATATACGTAGAACATAACAAATGCAGTGAAGACATGACACATCAATATCAAAAAGAGACATTCTTTTGGTGTTTTCAAACTACTACTTTTACTCTGTATTAATAATCCGAGTTTTTAAAACTCAGAATCATGAACTTCCAATGAATTTGATCCAAATTACCAAAAAACTAAAAAAAAAAAAGGCAAAGTTGAGTAATGAATTTGAGAAAAACTGTACCTACCCAAACAAAAAAAGTTGACTTCTTTTCAAAAATTTATAAAGAAAACGAGAAGTAATAACCTTAAAAAAGGGTTATGAGTTATGACAAAACAAAGAGAGCTCGCGAGTGCAGTGTCGGTTAATCGTACCATGTAACTTCCAGTTCCAGTTCCAGTTCCATAGTTCTTGGAGATTATTCTTATTATTATTATAGCTTTAAAAAAAGCATCAAATAACAGAAAACACAGATTGATTTTGAGATTCAAAGAAACCAAAAAGAAAAATAAACAAAAACATGAAGAGAATCGGTCTAAAACACACACTAAACCAGAAGACAAGAAAACGAGGAAGGAAGAAAGAAGGGGAAAGGCATAGGCGCAAGTTAGCTTATTTACAACATTCTCCGGTAATGTAAACACGTTCCGAACAAACCAATCTCTTTTATTTTTTTATTTTCTTTCTTCTCTCCCTTCGTCGTCGTCTTCTCTCTCTTCGTCGTCGTCTTCTCTCTCTTCGTCGTCGTCTTCTCTCTCTCTTAAACTCTGTCACGCTCTCTCTCTCTCTCTATCTAGCCCAAAAAAAAAAATTCCGTCTTTCGATTACACAAGATTTATTTCAGCATTTTTTCCTTATCCAAATCTAAAACGAATTACACATTTTGTTTTGTTCTGGGTTCTTATAATTTGTAGAGAGAGAAGTTAGGATTTTGAGAACAGATCTCTCTCTCTCTCTGTTCTTTCGTGTTTTTGAGTAATCTTCTCCTTCTTCCATAATACAAAAAAAAAAATCAATTCTTCCACAATTGTAAGCGATCTGCGATAGTGGGTCAAACTCGAAGGAGGGTTTCTGTTGGATCAGTGTTCGTTCAAAGACAGAGAAGTTTCAGGAATTTGGGAGAGATTAGGGTTTTCTGGAATTCTGGAAAGGGGATTCCTTTTAGTTTCTGGAATTGAAAGAAATTAGTGAAACATCTGTGATGCAGTGATTGGTTTGTTTCCGAAAACCAGGAACAATGATAATCAAACGAAAACTGAAAACGCGAATGGCTAATGAGGAAGACGACGGTGGAGCAGCTCGGAAGAAGAGAAAGGTGAACTTCAATGGTGGTGGTGGTGGTGGTTACTATTACCCTCTCAATCTTCTCGGAGAGATCGCTGCAGGGATAGTTCCCGGAAAACTCAACGGAAAGAATGGATTCTCTGCTTCGTGGTGCAAAGAAGTCTCGCCTTCTCCCGTTGAGGTGGAGTCGGAGTCAAAGTCAAAGAGAATAGTTTCTGATCCTGGCCTTGTAAGGGATCGGACGGCTGATGTTTCTCGGCCACCGCTTGTGAGGACATCTAGGGGGCGAGTCCAGGTGCTTCCTTCTCGGTTTAATGACTCGGTTATCGAGAATTGGAGGAAAGATAGCAAGAGTAGTGGCGAAGAACGCGAGGAAGAATGCAGGAAGGAGAAAGTCAAAGCTAGTAGTAATCATGGTTTGAAAATCAGGCAACAGGAAGCTAAATTCACTCCTAGGAACCATAAATATGGTAGTGCATTGTGTCAAGAGAGAGATGATGAGGATAAGTGTGAAGAGATTGTGAGATGTAGTAACAGCTTTGACATGAGGAAGCATATGAGTAGTTCACGCGAAGAGGAGGCACGTCCGAAGAAAGAGGGTATTTATGGGCCAGAGGATTTTTATTCTGGTGATTTGGTTTGGGGTAAATCCGGGAGAAATGAGCCGTTTTGGCCGGCCATTGTTATTGATCCAATGACTCAAGCGCCCGAGCTTGTTTTGCGTTCTTGTATACCTGATGCGGCATGTGTCATGTTCTTTGGTCATTCTGGGACAGAGAATGAACGGGTATTATATATATATATATATATATTGCCGTCTTGTGTGATTCTAAAAGCTGTTGTTGGAGTATTGGCTGCTGTTAACTTGATTATGTAACAGGACTATGCATGGGTCAGAAGGGGCATGATCTTCCCTTTTGTGGATTATGTAGACAGGTGGGTCGTCGCTAGAATCTTATGAAAGATGCTGTTTGTTTACATGTGGATATTTTGCTTAATAGTTCCATCTTACTTAGGTTTCAAGAACAATCCGAACTGCGTGGATGCAACCCTGGTGATTTTCAGATGGCACTTGAGGAAGCTCTTTTGGCAGACCAAGGATTCACAGAGAAACTCATGCAGGATATTAACATGGCCGCTGGTAACCAGACTTTTGATGATTCTGTCTACAGATGGATTCAAGAAGCTGCAGGCTCGAGCCAATATCTTGATCACGTTGCTCCAAGCCAGGCAAGTTTCTCTTTGCTTGGGGTTCCTTTTTGAGGATGTATAGTTTATTCCTTGACGGTTATAGAAATTGAGCTTATATATTTGCAGGACATGTTGCAGAAATACAGAAATCCAAGAGCCTGTGTAGGATGTGGAGTGATCCTTTCTTTGAAGATGGCAAAGAAAATGAAAGCTCTGATTCCCGGAGATCAATTATTGTGTAAACCTTGTTCAAGGGTACGTAAAGTTTCTGCTTTGCTCCTTGTTCAGTTTCAGTTCAATGAACTCAACTAATTATCGTTGCAGTTGACAAAACCAAAACAGGTTTGTGGTATATGCAAGAAGATAGGGAATCATTCAGATAGTCAGCGCTGGGTAAAAAGACATACAAATTATGTTATATTTGTAGTGTAGAGTCAGCTAATGTTTTCTTGCAATTTTACCGTCTGATTACATACGGTGAATCAGGTGCGTTGTGATGGTTGCAAAATCTGGATTCATGCAGTGTGTGATCAAATATCACATAAGCATTTTAAGGTACACGTTCATGTTGCTCTTTGTTAAAGTTATCTTGTTCCCAGTTACTTGCATGTAATTAAATCAATTTCATTTGATAACTTGAAGGATTTGGGGGAAACAGATTACTACTGTCCCACGTGCAGAACAAAATTTAACTTTGAACTATCAGATTCAGAGAAACAAGACTCAAAATCCAAGTAGGTCCATTTTCTTCCAACGGTTATTGTTTATTCTTACAACAATTGAATTGTGTGAATTTTCTGGTATAGACTTGCCAAAAGCAATGCCCCAATGGTGCTTCCTGACAAGGTTATTGTTGTATGCTCCGGAGTAGAAGGCATATATTTTCCAAGCCTTCATTTGTAAGTTGACACCGTGTGATCTTTATTTCACATTGTTTTCACTTTTACTCCCCTCATGATTACTCTTTTAGGTATCTATGTTGAATGATTTACAGAATATTCTTACTCCATTTGGTTTATTTACAGAGTTGTATGTAAGTGTGGATCTTGTGGACCTGAAAGGAAAGCACTTAGTGAATGGGAAAGGCATACTGGTTCAAAAGCAAAAAATTGGAGGACGAGTGTTAAAGTTAAAAGTTCCAAGCTGCCTCTAGAAGAATGGGTTTGTACAAATTTTCCAAAATTCTGTTCAGGGCTATGACCTTGTTCCTTTGAATTTAGCCTATCAATTACAAAAAGTTTGATTGCCATACGTCTTCACTCTGCAGATGGTGAAATTAGCAGAGTTCCACGCAAATGCTACTGCAGGAAAACCTCCTAAACGACCTTCTATAAAGCAGAGAAAGCAGAGGTTGCTTTCCTTTCTTAGAGGTATTAAGCTATTCGGAGCTCAGAAGTCAGAACATATCGAAAAATTTCTGCTGTGTTGTGGATTGCTTATGTTGCGTTGTTCTTTCACTATTGGCAGAGAAGTATGAGCCAGTCAACGTGAAGTGGACAACCGAGCGATGTGCAGTTTGCAGATGGGTTGAAGATTGGGACTACAACAAGATCATTATCTGCAACAGGTGCTGTTCTTAAATGCGTAGTTGCGCTAATCACCAGACAGCTCTTGTGATATTGAAGTTCATTGCTACCACTATTTAGAGAAAAACGATAGTTGTTTCTTGGAAAATTTACTGGAAAATATCCGACTTGTGAAGCATAATCTGATATCATTGAAAATTATGTCTTCTGTTCCTTTTTTTCCTCAGATGTCAAATAGCAGTTCATCAGGAATGCTATGGGACGAGAAACGTTCGTGACTTCACATCATGGGTCTGCAAAGCCTGCGAGACACCTGAGATCAAACGAGAGTGTTGCCTCTGTCCTATAAAAGGCATGTCATTCCATTTTGGGTTTCTTATTTAGTGACGCATATTTAACATGGTCTTCTTATTTTACTGTTACAACTACTAGAACCGGTAAGAGGGGTTCTTCGCCGTAGTAATTGATTTTCCTGGTGGCGCCTATGCATATTATTTAAAGAGCATTTTTAGCTATCTACTCCCCTCGGAAATTGGAATTTTCATGAAGAACTTCGCATTGCTGCCTGTCAACTAACTTTTGCCAATTTTTGTGTTCTGATAAATAGGAGGTGCATTGAAGCCAACTGATGTGGAGACACTGTGGGTTCACGTTACATGTGCTTGGTTTCAGCCTGAAGTATGTTTTGCAAGTGAAGAAAAAATGGAACCAGCTTTGGGGATTTTGAGTATTCCATCAAGTAATTTTGTGAAGGTACATACCTGATTCCTGGATCTCATATTCGGTCTATTGCGTTCATTTGATTGGCTCCCATGGTTACTTGATGAATTCCAGATTTGTGTGATATGCAAGCAAATACATGGCTCATGCACTCAGTGTTGCAAGTGCTCTACTTATTATCATGCCATGTGTGCTTCCCGAGCTGGGTATAGAATGGAGGTAAGCCATATTATTTCTGATTTATCCTCGTTCCATAAGAAGTTCTTTACTTTATCTGACTCCTGAGTTTGACCATTATGGAATCAGATTGCTCTAACATTTTGTATTTGAACTAGTATTTCGTAAATTATGTTCAGTCTCGATGATTTTATAAGTTTGTTTGGTAATATATGCACATTTTCAATGTAGCTGCACTGCTTGGAGAAAAATGGTCGACAGATAACAAAGATGGTGTCGTATTGTGCTTATCACAGGTAAATGTTCTCAATAACCTGCTTGCAAAATCTTTGTTATATGATTTTGGGTTATAAATTTTGTGTTCTCTGTTGTTTTTGGTGTAGGGCTCCGAATCCAGATACTGTACTAATTATACAAACCCCTTCAGGGGTCTTCTCTGCCAAAAGTCTTGTTCAAAACAAGAAGAGAACGGGTTCGAGACTTATTTTAGCGAACAGAGAAGAAGTTGAAGAGTCTCCTGCAGAGGATACCGTACCAATTGATCCATTTTCTTCTGCTCGTTGTCGAGTATTTAAAAGAAAGGTTAATAGCAAGAAGGTATCTGTGTTGAATCTTTAAAAACTCTGTATGCTTAGGTTCAAAACATCTTTGTTTAGTAGGCTGATCCATTGTGTGGGTGCTTGTGATTTATAGAGGACTGAAGAAGAAGGTATTCCTCACCACACTGGAGGACCACGTCATCATCCTTCAGCAGCGATTCAAACTCTGAACGCATTCAGGGTAATAAATTTGTTTTCTGTAGTACTAATAAGCATAATGCACCAGGAAACGCACCTTGGGACTGAGTCTTTTTGTTAAATATAATGTGTAGCATGTGGCAGAAGAACCCAAGTCATTTTCCTCGTTCAGAGAACGGCTTCACCACTTGCAGGTAAGCATTCCCATAATTTCGGAAGAGATTACTTACCTGTATCTTGTTGCATTAACATCCTACGAGTTTCATTGACTTGTGACAGAGGACAGAAATGGATCGGGTCTGCTTTGGTCAGTCTGGGATACATGGATGGGGTCTTTTCGCGAGAAGAAATATTCAAGAAGGAGAAATGGTAGGCAGAGCCATCTGAACATACTTCTTCCATGAAGGAAATCTATTTCCTTTCCTCTGTTGTGTTAAGTGTTGAAATGTATTTTCTTGTCAGGTTCTTGAATACCGTGGGGAACAAGTGAGAGGAATCATTGCAGACTTGAGGGAAGCAAGATATCGTAGGGAAGGGAAGGATTGCTATGTGAGTTGAAACCGATATTTCTCTTGCTACAGTCTTAACAAGGATTTTTAAGCATATATTTCTGAAACTTTATGTTTATTTAAATTTGTTGCAGCTGTTTAAGATCAGTGAGGAAGTAGTGGTGGATGCTACAGAAAAAGGGAATATCGCTCGACTAATAAACCATTCGGTAAGCAATCCATCATCATGTATATAAATTTGAATGGTTACCAACAAAGAGTCTTAAGTCAAAAACCAAACTGGTGTGGTGTGTGATGCAGTGTATGCCAAATTGCTATGCAAGGATTATGAGCGTAGGAGATGACGAAAGCCGGATTGTTTTGATTGCCAAGACTACCGTACCTGCTGGCGAGGAGTTGACGTATATATATATCACTCTCTTTACACAGTTAACGCATTAGCCTTTAATTCATTCACTAAATATGAGATGGTTGTGTGTGTTTTGGCAGATATGATTACTTGTTTGATCCAGATGAGCCAGATGAATTCAAGGTGCCGTGTCTATGCAAATCTCTCAACTGCAGGAAATTCATGAATTAGAGAACCCTTGTTGTAGCTGCTCTTAAACATAAGAAGAAGAAGCCAAGAACCTGACTACTAACCCAAGAACCTGTTGCTCTGCACGCATGAACTTGGAGCTTAAAGCTGATGAAATTGATCCGTTACATAGACACCTCTTTTTCGATATCCAAATAAGGCACTTCTTCATAAGCTCCAAGTTATTTGTTTTGTAGGTAGAACGACTAGCTAGTTTTTGTAGCTAAATCATTTCTCATTTGCCATTTCTGTATAGCCTAACTCTTCAAACCTTTTCTTTCTTTTAGGGGTTCAATTACTCAAAAATATCAAAAGCAAAAAAAAAAAGAGACTGGATAGCATTTTTTTCTCTAACGTTTTATTATTTCTTTCGGCACGAAATGAGTAAAGAGGGCACAAAAGAAAGGAACATAAGAAGAAAATAAGCAATGGACTTTGGAGGGGGAAAAAAATTGCATTGGGAGTAAAAGATAAAAACAAAACAAAGCAAAAAGGAGATGGAATTATAGAAATGTCTTAATGTGTACTTTGAGGAGAATGATGTATCCGACTTATTACTGACTCATCAGATTCATGAACTAATGATTCCGTTACCTTTGGAGATACATCCCCAACTACACCTCCGTCTCCATCACCAGCTTCAGCTTCTTCCTTCTTCTCTTCTGCTTCTTCCATGTTCTCGTCTTCAGACGAATCGTTCCGCTCATCAACCTCCATAATCACGAGAGCCGGTGAAGCTATTGTCAAGGTAACAGGATCACCTTCTGGAACACCATCATGTTCACGAGCTGTCTCCATTGTTTGGTCGGTGACAGGATCACCTTCTGGAACAATATCATGTTCACGAGCTGTCTCCATTGTTTGGTCTACACCAGCTCCATCATCTGACTTAGCATCTTGCTCATAACCTTCAATGTGATCTGAAGCCACAGTCTCGGGAGCCTCAGGTGACTTGTTTGGATTGAAAGATGAAGATCCTTCGTCTTGTGTTTCTATCTCCATTCCGGAATCAACAGGTGATGACACATTTTGCTGTTCCTTTTGGGATTTGTCTAAATCTGACACATCCGTAATTTTCACATCTGATGTCTCCACAAAACTATTTCCTTTCATGGCATCATTCACATCATCATTGGTATCGACTTCAACCAAATTGGAAGGAGAGACTTGAGGAGGCCCCTGATTTTCAACATTTGGAAGACCATTCAATTCAAATCTATGCTCCTTGTACAGGTCCATTGCGATCTGAAAGTGGGAAGATCACGTTAATGTATTGACAAAAGTCTCGAATTGTCCGGAGCTAATACCAGAATATTATTTTCCTTGTGTTAGTGCATTACCTGAAACACTGAACTGTTTTGAGAAGGAAACAGTGAAAGAGTCGTCAAGGAAGTACTGTTGCGTTTGGGCACTCTCTTCCCTCCTTCCTGTCATCAAAAGAATATAGAGATATGAGAAAAGGGTCTAAATATTATATACAAAAAGAATGATTGATGTCAATGTCTAAGAATAGAGAGAGTTTTACCTTGAGATTTACAAACACAGCAGTTCCATCATCAATTGTTATACGTTCTTCACCCATCAATAAGCTAATGCTTTTCAGCAGCTCGGGATCAGCAAGTTCTACCGATATATCAAGCTTTGAGAGATAATGCTGGCAATAACGTTCAGTGTTATCAATTTTTTCTGCCAAGGGATCTTCAGCCACAACTTCCGCCGTAATTTTAGGGGAACTCGCATGCAGTTCTTTTGCTGGAGATGTTAGATTCGACCCAGGTTCGACGCTTTTTGCCCTGTTATTTTCAGAGTGACTCGTTTGGCCGCCAAGAGACTCATCATCAGCAACCTGCACCAAGTTATCATCTTTACCAGACATTGATGAGACTTCCATGTTCGCATCTCCATTTCGAGTTTTCCACTCATCTGCACCAGATTCCCAACCCCGGCTATGCATCCGCCTGTTATGGTCCCACTCAGATCCCCCATACATGTTTGATTCATCCCTAAAAACAGTATTACTCATATCCCCAAAAAAACCATGCATGTGAGAAGCGCCTGAGCCATCCATCATATTCTGCCACCCGAGTGGACGCATGTGGCCAGAGAACCTCTCGGCATCAGGTATATGGTAAGGGATTCCCGGATGGTTCATTTCCATTGAAGGCCTCACCCCAAAGAGAGATGGCGATGGGAATTGTGGCATCATAGTTTGGAAACCTCCATGAGTTGGAACATGTTGAAATGGAATAAATCCATTTGGAAGTTGAGATGGCCAGCTTGGGACACCTCTCCACACATTACCTTGCCCTCTTCCCATCATCCCATCAACGCCTCTCTTAAAACGTCCACCAGTATTGACCCTGTTATCTTCTTCTCGAGGGCCCACTCTAGGGCTACCAATGCCACTCCTAGATTCAGGTCGTGGAGGAAAAGAAGAATTGTTCTGGTTGGCCTTAATGTTAAAGGATAATTCTGCCTGGGATGTCTCATCTACCAGGAGCCTTTCATCCTCAGCTGCTGAAAAATCCCTAGCATTGTTCCTATGACCTGCTTCTTCAACTTCAAGACTCCGTCTTGCACCACTCCGATTATTGAATCTCCGGTCAAGACTCGTCGAAGAGGGAGATCTTTCAACCACTGGTCTGGGTGAAGCTTTTGTGGCGGAAGACCTTTCACCCTGAAACTCGCCAATAACACCATCTTCCATCTTTGCTGTTCTCTCAGAACCTTTATGTCTTGTACCTCTCTCTGATCCTCCAGACAGCTCAGCCGCCTCCCTGGAAGAGACCCCTTTGGTTATCTGATCCGACGCATTCCTGTTTCACCATAACAAAATTATGATCAATCTCAACTTTCAAGTTTCTTCAAAAGCTTACCACAAACTATAAGATCTCAAATTCAGGCAGCAGCCTAAATCTCCAATTTCAAATTACATAAGTCCAATTGAATACACTAAATTCAAGATAGCAGACACAACGATTCCAAGTACACAGAGCACCAATCACAAAACTAAAATGCTTAGAGGACAAATCATACCCATTCTCTTCTTGAACCACCGAACTGGAAGGTTGGCGCTCTGATCTAATAATATCACCATCAGGCTCTGCTCTGTTACTTCTATTGCCCATGATGACCTCCTGATAATCCTGATAATCTGGAGACTTCCTACCTTCCCTCCTATCCTTATACCGACCACTTTGATCATCTGGACGCAACACGTCACGATCATTATCCCTTTCCCGGTCACTTTTACTTCGTTTCCCATCATGATAATAGTCACGACTACGGTCTTTTTCTCTGTCATGGGTCCTGTCCCTATCATGATCCCGGTCACGATCTCTACTCCTATCACGGTCCCAATCCCGTTCATGGTAACGATCGTGCTCATAATCCCGACGATCGCGATCACGTTCCCGGTCCCTATCCCTATCACGGTCCCTATCTCGCTCATAATCACGATCCCGAGCTCGTTCGCGGTCCCGTTCATTCCGATCACTCTCTCTCTCATAGTCCCGTTTGCGTTCACGGTCATGATATCCATCATGTTCACTGTCAGGCTCATGACCATGGTCACTATCCTGTAATTTAGATTTTTTTTTACTTTCATCTCGGAGAAGCTTTTCATCAGACCTATGATGCTCTTTAATAGATCGGTCATCTCTCTGCTTGTCACCTTTCTGTTTGATGTCTTCTTCCTTGTCTTCCCGATATTTATCTCTGCTTTTCTCTCCTTTCTGTTTTCCATCTTTAATGTAGTCATCTCCGGAAGTGAAAAGCCTATCACCAACATCATCACTGTTATCTTGATGCTTGTCTCCAACACCATGATCATCCTTTTTGCGCCTTGATCGCTTCTCAGTATGATTTTCCTTCCCTGGACTCCTTAGCTGATCCTGAGCTTTCGACTCTGAGTTCAAAAGAAATAGCAAGATTAGCAAACAATGCAAAAACCCTTTTGCAGCTTTCTAAACTATTCAATTGAATATGAGGGATCTCACTAAACACACACACATTTGCAAATTTTCATATATTTTTAATGAGTTACACGCAGCCTCAAATAATAATAGCAAGCAAAGCGGCACTGACTCCATTTATCTTGGAAAAGGCAGTAGAATAGAAGCAACTTGAATAAATTCTGTAAGTGTTAATGACAATATTGCTTCAAAAGACTACACTAAGGTATACAAAGATTCTACGTTCCCATTATTAGATAAAAGGCGTCCTGTAAGTTTTTCTTCCACTAAGAAGTTTGATTCATATACAAAAACGAGAGAAAACAAATGAATCTTGCTTTTTTTTAAGATATAATTCTCTTGGCAGACTGCAACCAGAACTGTGTTTAGCATAGAAATTACAAGTCTCAGAAGCAACATCAAAGACGAGCACAAAAAAAAGAAGAAATTTTTTCGAAACAACATACTAAAGGCAAATGTGTTCACTTTTAAAGCTACGAATCGGTCGAGATATCTTACCATTTTTCTCAGAGACAAGCTTGGATTTATGGTGATCTTCAGCATCATAAAACTTGTCACTTTTGCTTTCCTTATACTTCCTATCTTTTTCCCGATCTTTCTCCTTGTCAAAGTCTTTGCTTTCCCTTCTACTAGACTCTCTATGCTTACCATCGCTTTTACCACTAGTCTTCTTCGTCTCCTCACCTTCTCCATCCTCTCTCCTCCTACTCTTCTCACTAGACGCCTTGGTCTTCTTCGAAGACTCCCCTTTCTCTTCATCTTTACCGTTCCACCTATCATTACCACTCTCACCGGTTTTCCCTTTCCGCCGCTTCGAGGAAGTGTACTCTTCATAGTACTCGCCATTAATCGAATCGTAATACTCCTTGGAATCAAGCTTCCGTTTGTCACCAGAACCAGAATCCTTGGAAACCCTAGCACTAGGCTCCTCTTTGCTCTTCCTCTCCTTCAAACTCGACTCTTTCTCCGAATCAGAGTACTCCCTCGCATCCTTGTGCTTGCTCGATTTGTGCCTCGTACTCCTTGGCATCTCGAGGAATCACTTCGACGGTAGTAATGAAATCAAAAAAAGGATAACAAAAACCTCCTCAGAATCACAAAACCCCAATCTACGGAAACTGATTCTTCTCGATTTCAAATCGTCAAAAAAGGAAACCCTAATCGAAGGTTTTCGGGGTGGAGGGGGTTTGATCTCGGAAACAAATACAAGACTCCAGAAGGATGAGAAACGAACTGCGGCCGAAGAATCCAGATCGCCGGCGAATCGACGGCCGGCGGCGAGATTTATATGGAGAAATTACAAAAGAGCCACGGAGCGGGAGTTGAGGATAAATATGGAAGAGAGAGAGACCTTTCGATGGTGAAGAAGAAAAACGAGAAAATGTGTTAAAACTGTTTTTTTTTTTTTCAGACAAGGGGAAGACTAAAGGGATTAAATCAATAATGACGATATTAACCCTTTAAACTTGGACATTATTACGGTTTTTGCCCCAAACGAGGTTATCAGGTCGAATTTTGCTTACGCCGGTTCAGTAAGTAGTGCGCTTCGACTGAAAAACTGGAGACAGCTGGAGCCCAATAGTGTGTGAACTATCTAACGGCCCATTAAAGTTGGACTCTAAAGGCCCATTTTGTTAGTGCGCTTCGGTTATCTCTCACGCTCGGTCATCCATCCAGTCAGTGATCACCACGTCATCCGACTGAAAACTGGAGACAGCTAGAGCCCAATATTGTGTGAACTATCTAAAGGCCCATTTTGTTAAGGCCCAACAAGAGTTGGGAAGAAAGAAAGATCAATGGGGCAGAGGTAGACGTGAGTCGAGCTCGAGGCGCGATGCCTCAGACGTACTTCATCACGCAACTCTCACGAGCTCTCTCTCTGTCGTTATATACGACTTTCGTTGTAATCCGTTTTTGAATGTGAAGTTGCGTGTCGTCTCCAGATCGAAATCTCTTTCTCTCTCTCTCTCTCTCTCTCTCTCTCTCTCTCTCTGTGAGTTTGATCGGTTCCTCTTAGCGGTGAGCTTTTGATTCGAGTATTTTGATTGATCAATGATTGTTTTGTTGCGGGATTACGTGAACTAATCTCTCTTCGATTTTCCATTTTTTTGCTTCTTATTGTGTTGAAATTTAGTTTGAAATTTCTGAAACCATTTGGAAGATTAGTAGTGTTGACGGATTTGAGTTTCTAAATGTGGATTCGTGTGGGGGAGAAATGATATGTAATGTGTTTGATTTGTTATGTAGAGGTTTTTGGTCGGATGGCACTATGTGGTGTATGTTCGACTCCAAATCTGCGGAATTTGGAAGTGTTGCAGCAATCTGCTAAGAACTCTGGTTTGAAACGGAGCCGTGGTCTATGCCGGCCCACGGGTTCGGTTCGTGCAAAGCCTGTCAAATTTCGATGTTCGTCTTCCTTGAAATCCTCATCGTCTAATGTGGAGATGGACGAGGATGTTCAGAGTCGTCCCTCAGTATCACTGGAGGATGAATCAGCACATGTGTTGCAGTTCAAGTGGAATGATTTTAAGATTCTTGATCGTGTTAGCATTGGTCATGGCGGCCGGGTATTATTATTATTATTACCAATTTGATGGTTTTAGAAACTGCGTCCATATGACTAAATGACATTACTTTCTTACAGGCCGATGAGCTTGTGTTTGAAGCTATAGTTCAGGTTCCAGATAGGTCAGTTTCTACTTCATTGTATTACAAGATTTCAAGAATGATTTCAGGGCTTCATCTGTGGTGCTTCAATTTCACAGCCCTTTGTTTAACCAAGGAGTTGTCCTCCGGAAATTGAATACCACTCACGCTCAAAGAAGGGGAAGAAGAGCCATTGAAGTTTGTCTTCTCTTTCGGATTACCATTATTAGTCTATTACCTTGCTTAGTGTATCTCTTCAGTATGGGTAACCCATATTTTTTTACTATTTGCAGGTATTGAAAAAGCTAGTTCGTCGTAGACTTCTCTACCATTCTTACTCAATGCAAGTTCACGGTTATATCTCCAATAACTTGGGTGATGATCCGTACTCATTTACTCTGGTACATGGGGTAAGTGCTTCCCTCCTTATCCACAAACATGGTCAGAAATACTGTTTCGTCATAGGTTTCTACCATTCATTAATCTTTCTCTTCTTGCAGTGCCATGGAAGTTTCTCGATTAGGCATTGGCTTCAACAATCTGATTGGCTTCCAACATTAGAAGCTACTCTTGCACTAGATGAAGAATCTTTTAGAAGGGTGGGGGATGATACAACTGGAGGGCCTGCAGTTTCACGGCAGTTAAGACTAATCCGTATATTAATGAGGGATCTTTTAATCGGAGTATGTATTGTGTCATTCAAACAGCCAGAAGAGTCCTTTATTTTTGTCATGATTTGCTTAACATGTGTTTTTTGTTCTTCTTTAACTTGAAGGTCAATTACTTGCACAGCCATGGTCTTGCTCACACAGAACTGAGATTGGAAAATGTGCATATCAGCCCTGTGGATAGACATATCAAAGTTAGTATATACTTTCAATAGTGAAGTTTGATTATTAAGCTAACTTATCACTTAGTTATGTATGTTTCAGTTCTGCCAATTAATTTCAGAGTTTTTCCAAATTATAGGTAGGCATTCTCGGAAATGCTGCTGACTTTTGCGGGGATGGTCCAAGTACTAGCAGCGCTTACAGTACCATGGACAGACGACAAATGATGATAGCATTTGACATGAGGTATTTTGAGAAGAGATGCTAGTTATAGTTTCTGTTTGTTTACATTCCGCGGCCTAATTTTACATTTCCTTTTTATGGTCAAAGATGTGTTGGATTCATGATGGCGAAAATGGTACTTCAAGAACTGATGGATCCAATAATTTTTGCGAAGTTGAAGTCTTTCCTGGCAAAGGTACTATTAACTGGGCTACAGAGTGCGCCTGATGTAAAAATCCATTGATGAGTTTCATGTTAATAAACTTATGTTGATTTTCACTAAATATTCTTTAAAATGTATATCTAGGGGAATGATCCGTCCTCGCTACGGGAATTCTTCGTGACAACGCTCAATACAAACTCCGAATCTGGAAATACCGGAGTGCAAGTAAGTGCTATCTTGCACCTCTCAGCATAATTGCAAGTTCTTTCACTTGCAGAGAGATTAAACAGTTTTTCATCATTACCCCTTGTATGCTCTCAGATACTTGATAGAAACTGGGGAGCAGGATGGCACCTTTTATCTTCATTGATCGCTACCAGGCCTTCTAAAAGAATAAGGTAACATTCTAACATTAACATTAGTGCACGATAATATTACCAGTCAATGGAGGCCTTCAATGGGGTAAGAAGTAAGAAGCTACATTAACAAAATCTGTTGGGGTTTTGTGCAGTTGCTTGGATGCTCTTAAGCATCCTTTTCTATGTGGACCAAGATGGCGTGTTGCCCCATCAATGGATATTATCAGATGGGGTCTTGGATCAACCGCAGTAAGGATTTCAGAAGAATACATTTACCGCATGCCTCAGGTATATATGAGATATTTTTCTGTCTGGTTTTATAAAAGTTTGAACCTTTACTCACCTGCTTAGTCTCCTAAAAGACTGACCGGAAAACAAAACAAAAAACCAATCTTATGCAGCGCCAAAGACTTGCCCACTTCATTGAACTGATGGAGATGCTGAACCCATGTCCAAAACCAAATGTACAAATTACCACCTCTCAATCTCTCATGCTTCTTTAACTTTTGATTTATCACTCTTAAAAGTGCGTTAATTAGTGAAAAACATGGTTTTAATCTCTGGATAAACACAGTGTTGGTTGGAGCTTTTACCCGGTAAATGGCGTCTGTTATACTCAACCGGAAAGCACATAGGTCTAACTCTTCGTCAGCCATCCACACGTGCCTTAATAGGCAATGTTCACTTAACAATAACCCGAGCTTCAGATGCCAACAACACTTCACTGTCCTTTACCTCTGATATAGGCTTCACAGCCATAACCAGCAAAGACTGGCCACACAACAAAACCGGAGCCACGGGTAAGTTACAAACGCTCTCTCAGTTCAGACTAGTAGCCGGAAAAAGACTTTACCTCAAAGAAGAGAAAAAGAACATTGGTAAGTTCTCAATGGGAGAACCAGATGCTGAAGAAGGTCTAGTCGAGAAACTAGAAACCAAGAAATGGAAAAAAGTGGTGCCCTTCAAGGAGTTCCCGTCGAGTCTTCCTGTAGCGAAACTCCTTTCTGGGGAAATCGAAGTAACGATGAATATGCATGATCGTATAGATTCACCTGGGAATGTGATTGGAGAAGTTAGAAAGCAGATTCCACAGGAGATGTTTGATTTGTCTAAGCTTGTGTGTGGTACGTATATAGACAGTAGGTTGCTTGTACTTAGGTGTGTGAATGGTTCGGCATTGTTGTTCATAAGGTCTAGCTTGGACCATAAGTCTCTGTAGCCACTTGGCTCGGTTCTTATGTATATATAACAATGAGCATTCTTTTGGGACTAAACCTTTGTTAGTGTATTATATTGTGGTTAATGTCTCTTACTCTACTTGTTTTACTAGGATTTAACCCGCGCTAATTATAGCGTGTAGTAATTTTTTTTTAAAGAAATTGTTTTGAAATTTAAGAAAATTGTTTTATCTGAAATTTACAATATAGCTAATTAATGATTATAGATAAAATTGTCAATTTGTAATAATTTGTCTATTTAATCCGTTTTCCAGTGAACTAAAATATTATTCGGGTTAACCCGCAAAAACTTATAATCTTGAAAACATAACTTTAATATGCACTATTAAATGACTCTAGTTTTTGTGGTTAGTTTTTTGTGTCTAACTTTTTATAAAATTAATAAAAAAAATTTTAATTTTTGTTTTGATATATATTCAAATAAAATATAATAGATTATAGTGAAAAATATAGCAATATTTTAATAGTTTTTTTTAATATATATGAATTTATTATTATTTTAAAATATATAGTATTAAAAATAATTAAAAATTAAATAATAAATAACATTTTAATACAAAATATATACTTTCCATATTCTAATCAATAATTTTAAAAAAAATTATATTATTTCCTATTTTAATTATTATTTGTTATTTGTAATGACAGAAAAATATCTCATATTTACAAATCAAAATTCATTTTTAAAAATATCTTCTTAAATAATATTATAGAGATTTGGGACCAGATTCAGATACCCGGATCTATAAGTCAAAATATGCAACTCCAAAAACCTCGAATTCTCTAAATGATTCTTTTTGGGACTAAAACGTGTAGTCTCTGTGGTAATGGTTGCTTTTGAGATTGTAATAAAAGTGTTGTGGTAGAAGAAAAAGCCCATAGAAAGTAAATCTCAATTTTAAATCAAAATCATGAAACTAATATTCTTTTTTTTTTGTTAAAATGAGACTAATATTCTTTTCATGATTGAAACAGATACACAAGGATTTGCAATACATCTGTCTTCCTGCATATGTTAATGAAATTCGTACGAATGTTAAAAGACCTATATTCGAATGATTTTTTTTGTTAATAGTATATATTTTTGATTTAGTAAAGAAGAGTATTGGGCCATATATGGGCCTTCTATCGTGTTTGTAATTACGTTTAGGTTAAACCTCGTGTAATATGTTTATAAGGCAATGACTCTATACCGTAATATACAAGAACTCTTTCTACAACCTCTAAAGGCTTCTTGACATGGTATCAGAGCTTCAATCCAACTACAAAGGGATTTGAAACTCTCGATCTTGTTATATCGTTTCCGCAACTACAACGATCATCTCTGTTCTTCTTTATTCCTCTTTTTCGACATAATTTTATCAAACTTTCTTTGATAATCTTTTCTCTTCACGATGGCCGACACTACCGCCGCCTTGGTCTCATCAACAACGCCACCGCGCGTTGAGATGCGACGTACAATATCTCCGTATGATCTAACTTCTGGAGATAATCCCGGCACGCTGATCTCTAAGCCGATGTTACGAGGACCTAACTACGATGAATGGTCCACCAATCTTTGCTTGGCACTCAAAGCAAGGAAAAAGTTTGGCTTTGTCGACGGCTCGATCCAACAGCCCGATGAAACCGATCCCGACTTTGAAGATTGGACCGCCAATAACGCGCTCATAATCTCATGGATGAAATTGACGATCGACGAGACTGTCTCTGATTCCATTATGCATATTGCGGATTGCAATGAATTGTGGATTCATCTTCAAAAACGATTCGGTGTGAAAAACGGCCAGAGAGTGCAGAGATTGAAATCCGAGTTGGCAAATTGTCGTCAGAAAGGAACTGCTATTGAGAAATACTACGGGAATCTGACAAAACTGTGGAGAAGTTTGTCTGATTATCATAAAGCTAAAACAATGGAGGAAGTTCGGAAAGAACGCGAAGAGGACAAGCTACATCAGTTTCTCATGGGCTTGGATGAGATTGTGTATGGTGCCGTTAAGTCTTCGCTTCTCTCTCGCGTCCCACTACCGTCACTAGAAGAAGCTTACAATACGTTAATCCAAGATGAAGAATCAAAGCAACTTGGCCGTATGAACGAAGAACAAACCAATGGCGTCAGTTTTGCGGTACAAACCGCTCAGAAACCGCGCAACTACGCCGAGATCAAGGGATCCAATGACAACCGCGTGTGCACACACTGTGGTAGAGCCGGTCACCTCTCCGAAAATTGCTTTCGTCTGATCGGGTACCCACCTTGGTTTGATGAAAGCAAACGAAATCGGTTTGGTGGAAACCCCTCGAGAGGAAACTCATCTTCTGGAGGAGCAGGCTGTGGTTCAACCAATTCCGCCATGAATCCGGCGAAAACTCCACACAACAGCACTGGTCGAGGCTCGATTCAAGCAAACTCTGTGTCCGCAGCATCTCACTTCTCTTCTCCATCGATTCACCATACTGCTTTAACTTCGGAGGATCGAGTAGAAATAAGTGGTCTTAGCGATGCACAGTGGAAGACGTTGGTTCATCTTCTCGATGAGTGCAAACCAACTCATGCTGATCGTCTTTCCGGTAAGCATTTCCTTGAATCTTGGATCATTGATACAGGGGCTTCAAATCATATGACCGGAACCCTTGATTTTCTGTTTGATATATGCGACATGGCACCGATTTTTATTAAGCTCCCTGATGGCCGATTCACTACCTCTACGAAATACGGCAGTGTTCAGATGGGCTCTTCTCTTTGTCTTCGTGATGTGTATTTTGTTGATGGGCTTCAATGTCACCTTATATCGGTCTCTCAGTTGACTAGAGATCGACGTTGCGTTTTCCAAATCACTGACAAACTTTGTGTCATTCAGGATCGCATCACAACGATGCTGATTGGAGTGGGTGAGCAGCAAAATGGGCTTTATTTCTTTCGTGGAATGGAGGTGGCAGCACCAATGCGAGGATCTGATTCATCATCACCGATCCATGTGTGGCATAAACGTCTTGGACATCCTTCCTCGAAAGCTTTAAAGATGTTGCAGTTTTCTGATTTTAGTACTAGTGATTTTGATTCAAAGGCGTGTGAAATTTGTATCCGCGCTAAACAGACAAGGGATCCTTTTCCATTGAGTAGCAATAAGACGAGCTTTGCATTTGAATTGGTTCACGCTGATCTTTGGGGTCCATATAGAACTTCTGCACTTTGTGGATCTCGTTATTTCTTAACGTTAGTTGATGATTACTCCCGCGCTGTGTGGATTTATCTTTTGAAATCAAAACAAGAAGCTCCTACTCATCTCCAAAACTTTATTCATCTGATTGAAAGACAGTTCACATGTAAAATCAAAACAATTCGAAGCGATAACGGCTCAGAATTCTTGGTACTATCGAGTTTCTTTGCTAAGCAAGGTATCGTTCATGAAACATCTTGCGTTGGAACACCTCAACCGAATGGACGAGTTAAACGTAAGCACCGTCACATCCTTAACGTCGCAAGGGATCTCCGTTTTCAGTCTGGTCTACCAATCGAATTTTGGGGCTATTGTGCCCTCACGGCTGCGTATCTCATCAATCGCACTCCAACGACTCTGTTACAAGGGAAGACACCTTTCGAACTGATTTACAAGCGTTCTCCTCCTATGAATCACATAAAAGTTTTTGGATGTGTCTGTTTTGTACATAACCAAAAGCATGGAGGTGACAAATTTGAAAGTCGAAGCAATAAATCCATCTTTCTCGGTTATCCTTTTGCCAAGAAAGGATGGCGAGTTTATAACATTGACACCGGCGTAGTCTCTATTTCCAGAGATGTCATCTTCCTGGAATCTGAGTTTCACTTTCCTATCTCGGCATCTTCAACTGCTTTCTCACCTGAGCCTGCTACTTCTCACGCCATTGATGATGATGATGCAGATTTCGCTTCGCCAGAATCATCCTATCCATTTAATTTTTCCCCTTCTCAGGATGATGCTGTAATTTCCGATGAGATCTCCGTTGTTGCTGACGACGCCGTTGCTGAGCAATCGAATGCTGAAATTCTCCTCGATAACCGCGAGCCTGAACATACAGATTTCTCTGCACCAGAATCTGTTCCTCTCGAACCCAGTATCTCGGATAATTTAATTATCTCTGCTCCAGTTGTTGACGAAGAACCAGAGCAGCTTGGTCGCGGTTATCGCAAGAAACAACGGTCTGTTAAGCTTGCCGATTTTGTTGCAAATCTGCTTCAGGAACCGTCGCTTAGTGCGACCCCTTACCCATTGGATGATTACATCTCGAGCTCGCGTTTCTCAGATCATTATCAGCTCTATATCATGGCTATGACAACAACCATTGAACCTCGAAGCTACAAGGAAGCTATTCAAGATGAAAAATGGAGGTTTGCGGTTGAAGATGAAATTGTATCTCTTGATGATTTGGGTACTTGGACGGTTGAAACTCTACCTCTCGGCAAAACTGCACTTGGCTGTAAATGGGTATTTCGGATTAAGTTAAAATCCGATGGTTCTGTGGAACGTTACAAGGCTCGTCTCGTTGTTCTTGGAAATAATCAAACCGAGGGTATCGACTACGATGAAACCTTTGCACCTGTTGCTAAGATGGTAACAGTTCGGACGTTTCTTCAACAGGCCGTGTCTCTCGATTGGGGAGTGCATCAAATGGATGTCCACAACGCCTTCTTACATGGTGATCTTGACGAAGAAGTCTATATGCAATTTCCACCTGGTTTTCGGACGGACGACAAGACCAAAGTTTGTCGATTGCGCAAGTCTCTTTACGGATTAAAGCAAGCTCCCAGATGTTGGTACGCTAAACTTGCATTTGCCTTAATTGATTACGGTTTTGAGCAGAACTTGTCCGACTACTCTCTATTCACATTTGAGAAGGAACTTGTTCGTATCCACGTTCTTGTCTATGTTGACGATCTGATAATAATAGGTAGCTCTGTGGATGTCATTGCTGGATTTAAGCAGTATTTGAGTTCTTGTTTCCACATGAAAGATCTTGGCATTCTACGCTATTTCTTGGGTATTGAAGTTGCTCGAAGCCCTACCGGTATGTATTTGTGTCAACGCAAATATGCTCTTGAAATCATTACTGACATTGGGCTTCTCGGTGTGAAACCTGTCTCTCACCCTCTCGAACAGAACCACAAACTTGCTCTGGCAAAAGGCGATGTTCTCCCTGACCCGAGTCGCTACCGCAGGCTTGTTAGTCGTCTCATCTACCTCGGCACGACACGCCCCGAACTTTCTTATGCGATTCATATCCTATCTCAGTTTATGAATCAGCCGAAATCCGATCATTGGGACGCTGCACTTCGAGTCGTCAGATACTTGAAACAGTGTCCGGGACAGGGTATTCTCCTTCGCTCGAATACGAAACTCGTTATATCAGCTTGGTGCGATTCAGACTGGGCGTCATGCCCCATTACTCATCGTTCATTAACGGGTTGGTTTATCCAGATTGGCGGGTCTCCTATCTCCTGGAAGACGCGAAAACATGATGTTGTCTCTCGTTCTTCGGCTGAAGCCGAGTATCGCGCTATGGCTGACACGGTTCAAGAGATCCTTTGGTTACGTCAGTTACTTCCCGCTCTTGGTATTTCGTGTGACTATCCAATTCCCCTACATTCGGATAGTCAATCGGCAATCAAGCTCGCCGCGAATCCTGTCTATCATGCTCGGACGAAACATGTTAGTTTGGATTGTCATTTTATACGAGATGAGATAGTTCGTGGTGTCATTACTACCATACACGTCTCAACAAAGGCGCAGCTCGCTGACATTATGACTAAATCACTTGGTCGGAAAGAGTTTGAAGTTTTTCTTCTCAAGTTGGGTGTCCATAACCTGTACACTCCACCTTGGGGGGGGGGGGGGTATTGGGCCATATATGGGCCTTCTATCGTGTTTGTAATTACGTTTAGGTTAAACCTCGTGTAATATGTTTATAAGGCAATGTCTCTATACCGTAATATACAAGAACCCTTTCTACAACCTCTAAAGGCTTCTTGACAAAGAGCATCCACAAATATGCAAATATCAAGGATTGTTTTCTTATATTTTATGCTTGCGTTATGAGAATTTTTAATTTGATCGAATTTCTTTTTCCAAAATGCTCGTAATTGAATGTTCTTTATTTTATTGGATTATCAAAATTAAATTTTATAAGCATATCAAATTTAAAAAAGGGGAATCTCTTTTGTCTTTTCCAGCGAGAGGAAAGAAACACGTGTTGCAGTCCACCTAACATGGTCCAGGCCAGGGGACAGGCTTTCGTATCGAAAAGGTCTAATACCTGAAATTCGTTTTACTCTACGTATTTAAATAGAAAATTAAACTTAAATCATATAATTTTTTTTGTTTTTGTCAACCACCTAAAAACATATAATTCAAATATAAAAATAAATATATTAAATAAATCCTAAGTCCTAAAACTAACTCTAAATTTTCGCAATCTGACCCCAAAAAATCTGTAACCATAACAATCTAAACAAAACGGTCTTTTTGGTCAACAAACAAAATGATTTATTTCCTTGATTTTAGAAGATTCGGTCTATTTTTAATTTATATATTTTAGATTTTTTCCAATTATCTCGATATTTTCTATATTAGAATTTTAGTAATATTTCTTCCTATATTAGTAAACTCATGATATGATATATTAATTTAATATGGTGTACCTTCTAATTTCTATATTCGATATATAGTAATTGAATTGTTCCCAAAAAATTACAATATGGTCTTACGTTTTATAATACCGAAAACAGAACTTTTAACTTTTTAATAGTTACCATTTTAATAGTTTTTCTGAATTTTTTTTCATTCTATAATACAAAAGAATCATACAATGGTATAATACAGTTTTGATACATAAATCCGAAAGAAAACAAAACTTCCCCTACATTTTTTAATTCATTATACGCCTATACGGTATCTTTCAATTTTTTTTTTTTTTTTTTTTAGAAATGGTTTGTCTTTTTTGTGTGTGTATGACTTATTTTTTTCTTTGAACATAGGATATAACTGTTTCTTCACATACCAGTAGGTCCACTGCATTTTTTTTTTGTTAACCAGAGTATTTCATGCCGAAACTCAAACTCTAATCCCTTGAAACTTATAGAAATTCAAATTTTCTTGCCACTAAATCTTGTACAATTGGCCAAAAATNCGGATCCGGCGGATCCGGATCCGGATCCGGATATCCTGAAATTCCCGGATATCCGGATCCGGCCCACCCCTACTTTATATTGGGTACTAAATTTACAATAAATAATATTTTCAAAAGAGTAATTTATGGTGTATAGCATCTTATACCTCATCAATTAAGCCTAATGTATATATACAAATACTAGAAACACACACACACAAAAAAACACAATAATTAAGCCACAAAACAGTAGCAAACCAAAGTAATACACATGAAGTTCCAAAAAATGCACTTTTTATCTAAAAATTATAGAAATAATTGCATCAAGTGTCACTTTTTCAAAACATATGTTGTATTCTACCACTTCTAAAATTTGTAAATACACTATAGCATTTTTCTATTGAAAAAACGATTTTGTTCATATTTTTTATTGGTTCATGTGATGTTGTTCAAGGGCAAAACTGAAAAAATCATATGTGTACAGTACCGAAAGCGTTAAGTTTATACATATTTTCAGAAAATGTTAAGTTTACACATATTTTCAGAAAATGTTAGATATGTATTTAAAAAGTGGAAAGAACCCCTTAATTATAAGACCGGGCCCTATTGATAGCTTTTGACCCTTAGAATCTGTGAAAGGAGAGAAAGACTCTTCCATTGTGTGGCCGTTGCTTCATAGAAAGACTCATCAACTATCCAAATGGCCACATTTGACTCTTCTCTCTCTCTTTCTCTCTCCCATTTTCCTTCCCAAAAAAAAATAATAAAAAAATACGTACAATTACAAACCAAAAGATCATTTTTCTTCTTTTCCAAATGGCTCGTAAATCATGGTCTCCACTATCCCCGACACATTGACAATTTGACATGACCAAGGTTCGATCCCGCTTCTTTCACTTATCGTGGGAAAAAGTTATTTCTCTCGTTTACGAATTTATGTTATGAAACGCATATTCCATCGAGGCAGTATTTGAAGTTCTACGTGAAATCATGATTGGACAAAAAAAAAAGTACTTTTGTTTTAAATAAATTGAAAATGCTTCTGACCAAATAATAGTTGAAAATGTTTTGATCCGTTCTCATCTTTTTTTTTTCATCTGAATTGCCTTATATATTAGATCATGATCACTACAATCAAAACACAATGAGCACAGCTACACCTAAACAATGGTGTTTTTCTATACAAATAGCTCTTGTAACCAAAAAGGGTAGCCAATAACTACATATGATTGGTGATAATCTTCAATCGTGACACTCCGAACAATCAAAATAGTTCATTTGTTAGTAACTGAGAATTCAAGATTAATATCCCAATATGAAAGAACATCTAGCTTCTATTTTTATTTGGATTTTGACACAGCTGAGATATATCTAGTCGCATAAATCATCACGAATTTTATATTATAATGATATGTGATAAAATGTTTATTCAAAATTCTCGTTTCAGTCTCATTCCACATTTTCATTCTAAGTTTTCGTTTGTTCGCAAATATCTTTTACCATGACTTAAAATATAAGATGCTATAAGAAAAAAAAATTGTTTTGACACAAATAACAAAATAAAATAAAATGGATGTTTTGACTCTTTATTTTGTAAACCGGATTCCATATATATAGAACCGGATAAATTTTAGAACCTAGATTTGTAATATACACAAGTTGAAAATCACCTAGTGATAGTCGAACTCAAATCTTGACAAAATCATTGGAGTACAATCATTTGGATCAACAACAACCTTCCATCTTCAGCTCTTCTACTTATAATATCTTATTATATAAATCATAATGTTTCAAAGTTAATAATTCACATGATCTTGACACATGTCAAGTCAATCGATCAAATTTTAATATGTATAAAAAAAATTTTGAATTAAATTTTGAAACATAATATTAACAATTAAAAAATTAGAATTGATTTTTGATCCTAAAAAGTAAAGCTACTAAACTATGAAAACTAAAATTAATAAAAAATGAAAATTAAAAATACTCTCTTAGGCTTCTTTAATTAGGTGTGATTTCATTTCATTTCGGTTTTCACATTCTTATTTTTGTTAATTTTATGGATAAATTAATATTGTTTTTTTATTTTTTTCACGCATTATAAAATATTAAATTATTAATCTAACATATATATGCGGGACCTAAAGATTAGTATATATATGTAAGCAAATAATTAATGAGAATAATGATTTAATTATCTGTACCTACTGTAGTGTAATAATATAGTTTAAAATCATAGTTTAACCTAACAATTAATTAAATAAGGATTTAGTATATAGATTACGCCGCACACATGTGAAGCGGAGCACATGGTCGGACAAATGGTTCGTTGGCCTCAATCTGCTCCGAGAAGTCGCGTCTCTCTCTCTTTCTTCTTGGTATATAATAAATATATTCGCAAATCACAAGTGCTAATTTGCTTCTGTTGTCTACTTGTGTTTTTTTTTGTTTTATAACTCGGGTAATCTCAGACCTTTGGCACTAGATTAATCCCGGAATGAGCAAGTTTGTTGGGTATCGGACATCATATAAAACATCCAGATCGAAACCCAAAAGCCAACTGATCCAGCAAACGAGTGTTAATTTCCAAATATAGTTTTAGCCGAAGCTCGAACCCGGGAAGCGAGCCATTATGCAGTTTAGTCCCCGAATCCCACTACCTCATACAACAGCCGCTAGGTTTGTCTACTCGTCTTTATAACTAATGCACGATTGTTTCTTGTTGATTTAATAAATCTTGTAAATGTACAATGCCAAATTTTAAACTACAGATATGTAGTATAGTGGTTCAGGTTTGTAACTCAAAGAACATGATCTAAACTTATATTTTGGATTCTCATATTCCACTGGAAATCAAAATACATGTGTGTGACCAGTTAGAGTTGGACTAAAGGCTCAATTGAAAAAGCGGTAGATTATATGGTTTGCAAGAAAAAGAATGCCACTTTGCTTATGTTGCGTTTATAACTAATGTTTTTTTTTTTGGTATAACTAATGTTTCTTCTCTCTTGCAAAATTAATAAATCTTGTAAATGAAGAAGACCGTTTAGATTTTCTCTATATTTTTCAGTTATCATTTCTCAAGCAAGTGGAAGTTTGTCAATGAGAATAACATTTCGTAATCAAGAAAAAAAATTAATCTCTAAAATCGCTGATATAATATCGGAGACGACTAAATGATATCAAATAGAAACAGTGCTGGTGGACAGAATAATATCAAAATTCATGGAAACTAATACTATTCTGCATTTTGCTTCCATCATCGTCTCTATTCAGAACCAAACAGAAAAATACAAAAAAAAATAGCAAGAAGGCGATAGAAAAATAATACTTAACTACTGCGTGAAAGTTTATGGTGGCCAAGTCTGTTGCATGTATTATCTTATTTTTTTAGGGTGGGAAAATTATCAAAAAAATCTTCAATTTACTAATTTCGGTTAAAAAAACATCAATTTTTTCATGAACCAAAAAAATGCTTAATTTTTTTTTATTAAGCCGTTTAATCTCCAATTTTTCTTGACCAAATCGTTTTAGTCTCAACGTTAGTCAACATTTGTAGTTGACTAATGATATGACTAAAACGGTTTGATCAATAAAAATTGGAAATTTTTTGGTAAATAAAAAATGAACACTTTTCTTTTGTCCAAAAAGTTTGTTTTTTTACAAATTTTTGGATTAAATTTAAAATAGTTAAAATGATTATAGCATTAAGTAAAATATAAAGTAGAAAAGCGATTGTAAATGAGAAAATATACAAAATCTTGTGAATCTTTGACAATAAAATGAACGATTACGAAAAATAAACCGAATATGCTTAATTATTTATCAGTAAAATATGTGAAAAATTCATTCATAATTGTTTTGTAAATAATTATAAAATTACGAATATTTTTATTGTGTGCTCTAACATTTTCATTTTCATTATTTTTCAAATCAAACTTTATATAGTTTTTCATTTATATTATAAATAGTTAGTAAATATGTTAATAATTTTAGTAATTATTAACAAAACAATTATGAATAAATAATCATATTTGGGTTATCTTTTGCATTAATTGATTTTATTATCAAAAATTCATAAATTTGTCGTTTCATTAAAAAAAAAATTCAAAATAGATGTGAGGTGAAAAATAAAAAGGTGATTTCATCTTTTTATATCTCTATTTAAAAAAGAACCAACAGTTTTTTATTTTTGAATATTTTCTCATCCACAATCGTATTTATTACTTCACAATTTTACTTAACAGTATACTCATTATAACTCTAAAAGTTTAAAAAAAAAAAATGGGTAAAAAAAGTTTCATCTTTTTTGTTTACCAAAAAAACTCTCAACTTTTTATCTACCAAACAAATCCCCAACTTTTAATAGTTGACTAACGTTAGAACTAAAACGGTCAAGAAAAGTTGGGATTAAACGACATAGCAAAAAAAAATTGAGTATTTTTTTGGTTCATGAAAAAGTTGATATTTTTTTTTTGGCTAAAATTGGTAAGTTGAAGATTTTTTTTGACAATTTTCCCTTTCTAGCGTACATTACATAATCCTTTTTTGTAAGTCTTTTTTTGTAAAGTGTTACAAACTTACAATTATGTGAAATAATATTAATAATTTTGCTTTTAAAAAAAATTAACTACTATCTACTATATAAAGAGTGGCCAACTCTCTCCATATGAGTGCCACATCATCATTTTCAATTGATATAAAGATGACATGTGTCACTTTTCACAATTTAAAGTTACAATTTTTTTTAAAGTAAATCAATTTATACATTTCATAATATTAAGTTTTAGACCATTCAATGAAAAAGAAAATGAAAAGCTTTTTTTCATTGACTCTTAAATAACATTTGTGTAAATGTTAAACAAGAATTTATGTTATACTTAATTATAAATATTGTTGGATATTTATTTTATTTTTATATAACTTTCGATTTCTTAATGATATTCACAATGCATTTTTATTGGTTTATAATATTTTTTATAATAGCATATACTAATATGTAACAAAAGATAAATTATATTTGATTTTACAAAAATATAAAAAATATACTCCCTCCGTTTCATAATGTAAGTTGTTTTGGTTAAAAACACGATTATTAAAAAACTTACTTTTGTTCAAAAGTTATATTTAATATATAAAGTAAAACTAATTCACCCAATCATATAAAAATTACATAGTATAATTGGTCACATAGTAGTCAATAAATGTTAAAATTGCATAGAAATGTGAAAACATCTTATATTGTGAAACAAAATAAAATCTCCAAAACAACTAATAAAAAGAAACGGAGGGAGTACAAATTTGAAATAGTTGAAAAGAAAAACT
>PKML01038892.1:535039-552417 GCA_002933935.1 Eutrema yunnanense
ACCTCCTCCTCTATTTATAATGTCTTGGAGGCGGTTGAGGGAAGATTTCTCCTTTTCCGAGTTCGATTAGGAAAAGGAAATCTTCCGGTTTTCTCGCCGAGATAAGGATAAATTCCTGATAGAATATTTCCTTTTCCGAGATCGGTGGGAAAAGGAAATATTCTGGTTTTATCTGTTGTAACGGGCCGGGCTTGTGATGGGCCTAGGTCGGTAGCCGAGATGGGCTTTCAGCGAGATTCCGAGTTCGGCCCAGTGTTTTTTCGGGCCGATTTATCTTTGATCCGAACCATCGTAAACCGGTCTTGATCGGACCGGTCTCGGTTCGAACCGAGTTAAACCAGGGGGTGCTAATCCCCTCTCTAACACATAACTTATATGATTACACTAAAACTTAAATGATTTCTTTTGGGTAATTAATTATGTCTTCTTGCTAGATTCATAATTAATACTCCCTCTGTTTTTTTATATAAGGGGTTTTCCCTAAAAGCACGGGAATTAATAAAAAAAAATTTTTGTTTGAAACATTAATTAATAGCATTTAATTATCCAATTAAAATTAATTTAAACATTAAATGTTGCTGTTAAATAGCTTTTTTGCAAAGATAAAGTAGTTTTTTTTGCAAAGATAAAGTTAAAGTAATTAATTAAATTTTGGAGAATGTGAAAAGCTTTTATAAAAAAAAACAAAACAAAATGTCTAAAAGTTTTTATATAAAAAAACAGAGAGTAGATAAATTAAAGATTGTTTTTAATAGACCAGAAAAATGTTTAAAATTTTAATTATACTTACACTCATATTATTGGTCAAAAGCTTTAATGTGTGCCTTCCACTTTCACGAGAAAACAAAGAAATAAAATAGTGTAGAAATTAGCATACCCACTTACAAATTATCATGATGCATATGTGTTGCCTTCTGTTAGTGGAATTGGAATATTTAAAGTTCAAAACAACAAATAAAAAAAAGAACAACTCATCAAATTCACTTCTCCATTTTATACATCTATATATGTAATATATATTGTCACCTATAATATTCAAAAATAGGAGTTGGTGTAGTTGTCAATTTGTATGCTTTGTAGCGGCTTTTAAAAATATAAGGAAAGAAAGAACAGTCATGCAGCTTTTGCTGCTTCGTTTCAAGTTTCTCTCGTTAGTCAACAAATAGAACCACTTACTTATCGAAATACGCACGTTTCTTTCACCTTTTGAATAAAAGAAAATATAATTTTTAGTTACTTTTGAAAATAGAATAGTCAGAGTCGGAAAGCAGAATTTCATATTGTAAACGTTGAGTTTTTTTTTTTTGAACTGCGGGTATAACTAATAAGAACTATAGACCCAATATAATACGAAATATTTGTAAATAATGTCACTTATTTTAATTTTTATTAATAAGTTAGCACTTTTTCAAAATACTAAAAATAGTTATCATTTTTGTGTGAAAAAACAATTTTATCTATGTTATTGTTGTATCGTGTACCGTACATATACATCGTATACCGTACACGCTGTACTGTATATGAAAAAATTGGAATGAACAGTAAAATAAGTGTTATATTTTACTAAGGTTTTCAAAAATGCTAACTTGCTAATGAAAGTTGAAATAACTGACATCATGTGTAAAAGTCCCGTATAATACATTTTTTACAGCTTTTTCTAATTTTAAAATGTTAATTTCTGTCAATTTACAGCACTAATTCTTTTTAAAGAAATATTTATGTTCGCCAATTTTGCGCCTGTTTTATAATAGTTTTTTTTTTACGAAAAGGCTACGTTTTATAATAGTTGCTCTCTTGCTCCCATTTTTTTTTTAGAAAAAAGAAAAAGAAAAGGGAAGTGGAGTAAGTAGAAAATGACGTCATTAATAAAAGTTGTCGTGGAATGGAGTAAGATTGATGAGGTGGACAGAATCGTAGGAATGGTCACATTGATTTGCCTTTCTAAAATCTTTGCCCATAAGTTTTTTGCCTTTCATTTATATTAAAATTTATAAAATACGGTTATTTTAGTTGATATACTATAATCGTTACATTATTATCTCTGGAACTATATAACTATATATGTTGTATTTTATTTTTAATGACTAACGACCAGACCGGAATTAGATTAATATATGAATCTGGTATGTTTGCAACTAAAGGTAAGAATAGTCTACAATGACCGATTATGATATTGATATCGCGGTGGAAATGATATAATATTGGTATTCTAATTCCATAGTGAATCATTTAACAACTATACCCTTATAAATTAATCGTATATATAATTTTTGTTTGTCGTCAAATATAATTGCGTTGTGATAAGTAATAATTCATTAGAATCTTGAGGATTTGACAGAGAAATCAGAACTCCTAAGATTTATAAATTCTCCGACAAGCAGTTGACGAAAGGACCAAAGAGGTTAGGCAAAGGAAGTTATGAAGAGAATGTGTTTGTCTTAGGGCAACTCCAACGAGACTGCATATCACCATATTTGGTGTTATGAATGTTCTTGATATAAGTTTTTTGCCTTTCATTTACAATTTTTTCTATTTTTTTTATTAAGAGACAATCATGTAGATGTTTCTAATGGAAATGGTCTTATAGTATATCAACGAAAATAACCGTATTTTATAAATTTTAATATAAATGAAAGGCAAAAAAATTATTCTCTAACTATTTCTAGATATTAACTAGTCACGTTTTTTTAGTATTAGATTCACCATTTGTTCTACATATACCTATCATTTTAATGACATGTGTGGTTGGTGGCAAAATTGATATAAAACTTTTTTTGTTAGAAACAAATGTGACTCTTAACGGATCCAGACTAATCTTCCGAACATGAATGATACTTCCTATTTTTAATGTCCCATTTGGCGAAGAGTTAGTTTAATAATTCCGCACCCAATGAGTTTCGATCCCTGACCTGAACCAACAAAGTCGAAACTTATCCGGATGGGAACACTACAACCTCTTAGTTAGTTAGAAACAGATGTTTCATGTTGTTTCGTCTAGTTAATTAATGTTGGGATAAACATGTCATTCGATTAATTTTTTAACAAGTTTATATTCAGAATAATAATCATGATGCTGAAGTTCAGACTCGAATAATTCAGATGGATTGTCTAAAACACGCAGAGATAATTCAATCATGCTAAAAACCGAGTTTTACGATTATATTTTTATTTTTAATAGTAAACCCATCAAATAAAATTCATTAAATTTTCTTTTTCCTTATACAACTAAGAAAAAAATTCGTAAGTGTTCCTAGAATTACACTGTTGCACGTAACATATAACCGAAAACAAATATTTCCCTATTTCCTATTTTTAATTGTATCAGATTTTGAAATTTACACAAAGTTAATGGTAAAAACCTTCAGACAAAAAAATATTTACTTGAATCGTTTATTTTCCGTATTTTACGCTTTAAGTTTATCTGATTTTCATCCAAATCAGTAAGATTTTTGTTTTTCCGACTTTTCAGTAAGAACTCAAATGTGTTACAGAAAGACGATGTACTAGATAAAACATAATCATAAGATACAAAATAATATAATAATAAAAAGATGTTTCCATAGTATCGTGATATCGTCATTCCATTGAACTTAGTCCTTTTTCTCAACTGATTTAATTAATTTCATATCTTGTTTCTGTCGAACTTAAATCGTCGACATCCCAACAACTACTACGTAATAAGAAATCCAAAAATGATATGAAGAATTACAGTGTTATTTTCTTTCGTTTATATGGCGACTAATCGCTATTAATTACTTTAATCATTGTACTAAGGTCCAACTGATTAAGATACATTAAAAAAAAAAACTGATTAAGATACATACTTTTTTAAAAAATATTACTTGTATTTTTTTTTTAACAACTTGTAATTTTTTACATATGAGATTGGAGGCCGTCATAACATGACTGGGCACTTCAATTTTTACTTTTTGGTATTTTTTCCCAATAATATATATTACATTTATTTAAAAGGGCAATTCTACAAAATAGCACAAAAAACTAAAAGTTCACAAATTTAACACCCAATGGTGAAAATCCCATATATAGCACCAATTTTGATAATATTAGCACAAATTTAATTTAAAAATGACTTATAATAATTTCTTAATGGGAAAAAACTAAACCATAAATTGAAAATAGTGAACCCAAACATAATGTTTAATTATATGTTAAATTTATTTTTGGTAAATAAATATTTTTAAATAATTAATTGTGCTATTTTTGGTATTTTAAATTTAGAATGCTAGTTTTGGAACAAAAAATAATTTTTGTGCTATTTAAGAGTATTTCTCTATTTAAATTGAGATTCACTAACTTTTTTTAGTCCCATAAAGAGAAGGTGGACAGCGACGAGCTTAGCAGAGATTTTTTTTTGGCTTTTTTGTTAAAGGAGATTAGCAAAAGATGGCAAAGCCATTTACGTAAACTACCTTAGACCATCCACACCCGAGACATATGTCTAGGGGAAGACATATGTCTCACCCAAAAACTGCACACGTGTCGCGACGCCATTGGTCGCGACATAAAAAAAACAATTTTTTTTTTTTTTTTTTTTTTTTAAAATCTGGAAGACCTAAGGATTGGGTCTCTAATGGGGATGGTCTTAGTGCGTTTTTTTTTATAACCTAAAGCCAATTTGGAAATAGTATGCTTTTAAAAATATCTTTGAAAAATTGAATCGGATTAATGATTTAGCTCCACTGATTTGTTGGGATAGTGGATTCTCGATCTATAACCGGAGTTTAATGACAAATATTATTTTGATTAGATCTCTTAGTAAATAATCTTTCACGATTCGATACTAACGTGTGCCATCCATATAAACAAAATTTAATTGGTAAAAAGTGTTGTTAAAAAAGGTAAAAACAAATAAGTTTGAATACAAAGTAGTCAATATTCATTATATAAGTAATAACTGTTTTTAAGGTTTCTTACATTTTTTATTGTTGAAAACAATTAATAAAATATCGTACTTATGATTCTTTCAAGTGGATTTTCGATCACTAATTAAAATTGAAGTGGATTAATGATTTAGCTCCGTCGATTTGTTGGAATAGTGGATTCTCGATCTATAACCAGAGTTTAATGACAAATATTATTTTGATTAGATTTTTTATTAAAAAATCTTTCACGATTAGATATTAGCGTGTGCCATCCATATAAAAGTCTCATACTAACTACAAGGATGGTGGTCCAGTGGTAATAGACTCCTGGGAATGAGTTGACAGCTCTTCTCCTGGGTTCAAAGTTCTCTGGAAACAAATTTTCTCCTTTGTGACCAAATGGGTATGAGACTAATGTCTAGGTTCCATTTGCAAATCCGGACTCTATGGATCTGGGATTTACCCCTGAATCATCAAAAAAAAAAAAAAAGTCTCATACAGTTAAAAAGAATAAAGATGAATAAATTTGAATATAAAATAGTCGATATTCATTATAAGTGACTGTTTTTAAAGTGTTTTTTATTATTGAAAATAATTAATTAAAATGTCATAAAGATTACACACTTTTCTTATGGGTTGATTACGGTTGGCCGCATATGGAAAATAAAATATAAACTAGGTGCGGTTCAAATTCAACAAATGATTCGTCATCAAATATATAATATAGCGTCACGTTACGTGTCCACTTTCCGTTACTAATTTTGACATTGTAACCGAAGCTTGACTATGAACCAATCAAATAAGTAAATAAATCTCTCACTAATTAACTAATTTAGGTAATTACTGACCTGCAAATATAAAGAAAAATACCCTCAAATAGCATAAAAATTATTTTTTGTTTCAAAACTAGCACCCTAAATTTAAAATACCTAAATTAGCACTACTAATTATTTAAAAATATTTATTTACCAAAAATAAATTTAAAATAGAATTAAACATTATGTTTGGGTTTACTATTTCCAATTTAAGGTTTAGTTTTTTCTCATTAGGAAATGATTATAAGTCATTTTTATATTAAATTTGTGCTAATATTGTCAAAATTGGTGCTATATTTGTGATTTTCACCCTTGGGTGCTAAATTTGGGAACTTTTAGTTTTTTTGTGCTATTTTGTAGAATTGCCCAAATATAAAGTCTCAATAATATTGACCTCACACATTAATTTTGTTTTTGTTTTTAATAACAGTGTGTTTTGCGGAGGCTCGTGGCCGATTAATTTTTGTATTTAACCCTAAAATCAGACCCAACGAGGGTAGTATTCGTCTACGGTGGAACCCACAGTAAGCGGTTGTCTCGTGCCACATACACGTAGCCTTCACTACTGAGCCCCCACATAAATATAGAATTCTCAGCATTTATCCATTTCTAAAATTATTTCATTTTAATTATTCTTTTAGTTTCATGCATTTGGAGTATATGATACCAATTATTGCGTTTTTTTGTTCTTTTTTTTTCTAGATTATATGCGTGTATTTTTAAAGATTTTACTTTATGAAAGATTAATATTTTTCAATTTTTCTTCAAATTAATAATTAAATATATATAAAAATTAAAGATAGAGAATATATGAATTTAATATTATTTTCTCTCATTTCATGGGCTATAACTGAGTCTGCATTTCAAATTAATAATTTAGATACAAATTATAAAAAAAACCCCAAAAATCTAAATATGAAGACCCTTTATAAAAAAACAACCAATATAATAATAGAGTCAAAATAAGTACGAAATATACATATTAATTAAATGATCTGTTGAATAAAAAAATAATAAAGGAAAAAATAATGAAAAAATTAAAATTAAAATTTCTATAACTAAAAAAGTGAAACAAATTTCATCTCTCTGAGACTCTAACCCATCCCTCCCCTATAAATATAAACGTCTCGCCTCATGTGGAGTGTATAAACTCTCGCAAACTCTCCCTAGCCGCCACCTACCCTCCGCCGCCTCGCTCCACCGCACGCCTTTTTCTGAATCCGGGAGAATCTGTCTGTTGAGATTTCGTTTGATTTGGTGTCATCTGATCGATTTTCTTTTCTTTTGTTTAGTATAATAAAATCGATCTTCCTTTTTTTTCTTTCACTTTTTTCATCTCTCTCAACACAACAAATCTCGTACTCAGCCAGAATTTTTTTTTACTGTGTTGATTTGGTGTGGTAAAAAATGTCAGCTGCTTCGTCTAGCTCCGTTCTCCAACTCCGGAACAAACAGTTGTTGCCAATCCGATCTCTGAAAAATCCCACCGTTGTTGCTTCTCAATTGGCCGTCGCGCCTGGCGTCGGTCGCAGAAGAGCATGTACCGCACGATGCTCCGTGAAGAGACCGGAGAGTCCTTTCATGGGGACTCGGATGCGGAGATCCGGATCCGAGACGCTCCAGTTATGGAGATCGGACGGTCCTGGAAGGTCTCCGAAGCTAAAAACGGTGGTTAGGTCGTCGTTTTCCGGTGTTCCGGAGAAGCCTCTCGGTCTCTACGATCCTTCCTTCGATAAAGACTCTTGTGGAGTCGGTTTCGTAGCCGAGTTATCCGGCGAGACCAGCCGCAAAACGGTACCGTTCTTTGTTCCTTGCATATATGAATAAATTAATTGATATCTTTCTGATATGATGACATATATATTATTCATTTTTTTAGGTGACTGATTCATTGGAGATGTTGATACGTATGACTCATAGAGGCGCTTGTGGTTGTGAGAGCAACACTGGTGACGGCGCTGGTATTCTTGTTGCTCTGCCTCATGAGTTCTACGCAGAGGTAATATTCATAATCTCCCGTAAATTATTAATAATTATACATGCAAAAATATCTGTTACTGAATCGGTTTGAAAGATCCGATCGAAGTAATTTATGTTTTTGTGTAACAGGCTACGAAAGAGCTTGGCTTTGTGCTTCCTCCCGCTGGAAAGTATGCCGTTGGTATGTTCTACTTGCCAACAACTGAGTCTCGGAGAAATGAGAGCAAAAATGTTTTCACTAAGGTTAGTTTTGTTATTTTTGTTTGTATGTGTTTCAATTGCTTTTTTTTTTTATAAATATTTTGATGTTCAATAATTTTATAATTTTATTTTCAGGTTGCTGAATCACTTGGCCATTCAGTTATTGGATGGAGATCAGTTCCTACTGATAATTCTGGGCTGGGGAAGTCTGCTTTGCAGACCGAGCCGATTATTGAGCAAGTTTTTCTTACTCCTACAACTAAATCGAAAGTGGACCTTGAGCAGCAGGTATTGTTTGCATTGAAAATCGCTGTCATCTAGTATTGTATTGTTCTTCTCATTGATCTGATGTTACCTTTATATTTATATTTGACAGATGTACATCCTGAGAAGGGTTTCCATGGTTGCTATCCGAGCAGCGTTGAACCTTGAACATGGTGCGATGAAGGATTTCTACATCTGTTCTTTATCTTCTAGGTACGTAATTACTTCAGTTGAAAATTATATGTTTGTTTCAAGGCAAACAGGAGTTTTAATTGTTTTTCTTTGCGCAGGACTATTGTCTACAAAGGGCAATTGAAGCCTGATCAGCTGAAGGACTATTACTACGCGGATCTTGGGAGTGAAAGGTTTACGAGCTACATGGCCCTGGTAAATAAATTTTCTATTCACTATCTATTTTTTTTATGCTGACTCCATGCTCCACACAGCATGGGAACCAACGAGGTAACCAAGGAGATGCGAGGTTGAGGAATGACTTCTGAGGCATTGAAGTTTGAATGATCTCTTAAGTTCCTCCAAACCCTTGATAAGTATTTTAATTTGGATGCTGGTGAGTTGGTAAATCAAAAACCGTCAAGTGAGTCCGTGTTTCTAGAAACTCGTTGCCTTGATATGTATGATCAGTTTATCTTAGGTTGAATTATCACAATGCGGTGATTAAGACTAAAATTCTGTTGGTAAAGGTAGTTAGCTATTCTGCAACATTATAACATGACCCCCACTAGATGCTGTTGAAGTTTTGTCTGGTAAACTTTTCAGTTGCATACATACACATCTGTTCTGTTCGATAACTAATGATTGACTATGCTCGGTTTACATATTTAATGGTTCAGGTCCACTCTCGATTCTCTACCAATACATTTCCCAGCTGGGATCGTGCTCAGCCAATGCGCGTTTTGGGCCACAACGGGGAGATTAATACACTTAGGGGAAACGTGAACTGGTATGTTGTAAGAGATGGCATATATAAAAGCTTTAATGTAATGCCTCCAAGAAACCTGTTTTGGTGCCTAAGCTAGAAAAGTTTTGGATTGTGATCAGGGTTTTTGGTATATATTGCAAGTGATTTGTGTAATAACTCTGGTATGCAAGTGCCTGATTAATGGGTTCATTTGAATTACTGCAATCGTTAATGAATCTTTGTTCCACACAGGATGAGGGCTCGTGAGGGCCTGCTCAAGTGCAAAGAACTTGGTTTATCAAAGAACGAGTTGAAGAAGCTTCTACCTATTGTGGATGTTAGCTCTTCTGACTCAGGTAACTGCCAATCTCAATTATTTCTCTGTGCGGGAAAGTACAACTAATTGTATATCAAAGCTTTGCCTAGTTATGGACCTGTGACATGTTTCTGCATTGTCTTGTTAACCTTAATAGGTGCTTTTGATGGTGTTCTTGAGCTTCTTGTCCGAGCTGGCAGAAGTCTTCCTGAAGCTGTTATGATGATGATCCCTGAAGCATGGCAGAATGACAAAAACATAGATCCAAGCAGGAAAGCATTTTACGAATACTTATCTGCCCTAATGGAGCCATGGGATGGACCTGCTCTCATATCATGTAATAACTATTCTGAAGTTGTACATAAGTTCTCAACCACTTTTGGCATGCGGTCTTTTGATTTGATTTAACTCTGTTGAGTGTTTTGCAGTCACTGACGGTCGCTACTTGGGTGCCACATTGGACCGTAATGGACTTCGTCCTGGTAGGTTCTACATAACCCACAGTGGAAGGGTTATCATGGCTAGTGAAGTTGGGGTAGTGGATGTGCCGCCTGAAGATGTGATGAGGAAAGGAAGACTTAACCCGGGCATGATGCTTCTTGTCGATTTTGACAAGCATATTGTCGTTGATGACGATGCCTTGAAGCAACAGTACTCACAGGCCAGGCCCTATGGTGAGTGGCTTGAAAGGCAAAAGATTGAACTTAAAGACATCATTAAGTCAGTTCCGGAGACTGAACGGATTGCTTCTCCAATTTCCGGGGTTGTAACGGTAAGCTATCACTAATCTAATCCCCTAAAATTGAACTTTCAGTTCCTTTAATATGGTTAGTTAACCTTTGTCTTTGAAACTTAGGCGTCTAATGATGATGACTCAATGGAGAGCATGGGCATTCATGGTTTATTGTCTCCACTAAAAGCATTTGGGTATGTTAATTTTTATTCTTCCTTAAGTGTATTGATCTGTTTTGCTTTGTAATTTGTCTCAAGCTTTTTGATGACCTGTGCAATGTGCATGCAGTTATACAGTTGAGGCCTTGGAAATGCTACTGCTTCCGATGGCTAAAGATGGCACTGAAGCACTAGGTTCTATGGGAAATGATACCCCTTTAGCTGTGATGTCAAACAGAGAGAAATTATGTTTTGAGTACTTCAAGCAAATGTTTGCTCAAGTAACAAATCCTCCAATTGATCCCATTCGTGAGAAAATTGTTACTTCAATGGAGTGCATGATCGGTCCAGAAGGTGATCTAACTGAAACAACTGAAGAGCAATGTCACCGTCTCTCCCTAAAAGGTCCTCTTTTGACAATAGAGGAGATGGAATCAATCAAGAAAATGAATTACAGAGGCTGGAGGACTAAAGTTCTTGATATAACTTATCAAAAAGAACAAGGTACAAAAGGGTTGGAGATGACCTTGGATCGAATTTGTGCTGAAGCAAATGAAGCGATAAAGGAGGGCTACACATTACTGGTTTTGTCTGATCGAGGTAATCTTTTGGCTTCCTTATAAACTCTTGACTTTAGGATCTGTAAGTGTACTTCCATTTTCAATTAATTGCCATGCTCTTACATTTTTTTAATGTCTTGACTTTCTAGCTTTCTCTGGTACGCGAGTTGCTGTGAGCTCTCTCTTGGCTGTTGGTGCCGTTCATCACCACCTTGTTAAGACCCTTGCGCGGACTCAAGTTGGTTTGGTAGTGGAATCTGCTGAACCACGTGAAGTGCATCATTTCTGCACACTTGTCGGATTCGGAGCAGATGCTATTTGCCCATATCTGGCTGTAGAGGCCGTTTTTAGATTGCAGGTTGATGGCAAGATACCACCCAAATCTAGTGGGGAATTCCATTCCAAAGAGGAGCTGGTTAAGAAGTATTACAAGGCAAGCAACTATGGAATGATGAAGGTTCTTGCTAAAATGGGAATTTCTACCCTGGCCTCATACAAGGGTGCTCAAATATTTGAAGCTCTTGGGCTTTCGTCTGAAGTAATGGAGAAGTGTTTTGCGGGCACCCCAAGCAGAGTGGAAGGAGCAACATTTGAGATGCTTGCACGAGATGCGCTTCTTTTGCATGAGATGGCCTTTCCAGCCCGTGGCTATGCCCCTGGAAGTGCAGAAGCCTCAGCACTTTCCAACCCTGGGAACTATCACTGGAGGAAAAATGGGGAGATTCATCTCAATGATCCTCTCGCGATTGCAAAATTGCAAGAGGCAGCACGGACTAACAGCGTGGCCGCGTACAAGGAATACTCGAAGCGTATAAATGAATTGAACAAGCAAAGTAATTTGCGGGGGCTTATGAAGTTCAAAGAAGCAGATGTAAAAATTCCACTAGATGAAGTGGAGCCTGCCAGTGAAATTGTTAAGCGGTTCTGCACTGGCGCCATGAGCTATGGATCAATATCACTGGAGGCGCATACAACCCTTGCAATGGCCATGAACAAACTTGGAGGAAAGTCAAATACAGGTATTTTTTTTTTTTTTTTTTAATTTCATGATTTTTGCATTTCCCTTATTCTTCTTCTAAAAAACATAGTAACACATGAGTTTATGATCTGCTTAAGGTGAGGGAGGGGAACTGCCATCCCGTATGGAGCCTCTTCCAGATGGTTCAAGGAATCCTAAAAGAAGTTCCATCAAACAAATTGCGAGTGGAAGATTTGGAGTTTCGAGCTACTATCTTACTAATGCTGATGAGCTGCAGATAAAGATGGCTCAGGTACCTTTGGATATGACTTGATACAGTGTTCTCTCATTCTCATACCTTTTGCACATCTTTGGGTTCCTACTGGAACTGGGATTTTTTTTTGTTTAAGGCATCATGTTCATAGCTAATAATGTGTTTTGAACGGAGTTTCTATAGGTGCACTTCAAAAGTTTTGTTGAATATTGCATCTGTATACTGTTCAAGTTTCTAAATACTTTTTTACAGGGTGCCAAACCTGGTGAAGGAGGCGAGCTACCTGGCCACAAGGTTATAGGAGACATCGCTATCACTAGAAATTCCACCGCTGGTGTGGGGCTTATCAGTCCACCTCCTCATCATGATATCTACTCTATCGAGGATCTTGCCCAACTAATTCATGATCTAAAGGTTCCCATTTAAGCTTTCACAATTCTTACATTACGTAGCATTGTCTCTGTGAACTCCTTTGATTTTTGTGTAACATCTTTTACTTTTATCTCGTGTAGAATGCCAACCCTGGGGCCCGTATTAGTGTTAAACTTGTATCGGAAGCTGGTGTTGGAGTTATTGCTAGCGGTGTGGTGAAGGGCCATGCTGACCATGTTCTGATAGCAGGTCACGATGGAGGTACTGGTGCATCTCGCTGGACCGGTATAAAAAATGCTGGTCTTCCGTGGGAACTTGGTCTAGCTGAGACACACCAAACTCTTGTTGCTAATGACCTTCGTGGCCGTACTGTTCTTCAGACAGATGGCCAGCTGAAAACTGGCAGAGATGTTGCAGTTGCTGCGCTTCTTGGTGCAGAAGAGTTTGGTTTTAGTACTGCACCCCTTATTACACTCGGGTGTATCATGATGAGAAAATGCCACAAGAACACCTGCCCGGTGGGAATTGCTACTCAAGATCCAGTTCTCCGTGAAAAATTTGCTGGGGAGCCTGAACATGTCATCAATTTCTTCTTTATGCTTGCTGAGGAAGTTAGGGAGATCATGTCTGGACTTGGTTTCCGAACTATAACTGAAATGATTGGTCGCGCAGATATGCTTGAACTTGACAGGGAAGTGGTCAAGAACAACGATAAGCTGGAGAACATTGACCTCTCTCTTTTGCTCAAACCTGCTGCTGAGATTCGTCCTGGGGCTGCTCAGTATTGTGTCCAGAAACAAGATCACGGCTTAGACATGGCTTTGGATCAAGAGCTGATTGCATTGTCTAAATCTGCTCTAGATAAATCTCTTCCGGTGTACATTGAAACTCCTATCTGCAACGTCAACCGTGCTGTTGGGACAATGCTGAGCCATGAGGTTACCAAACGCTACCACTTGGCTGGGCTACCAAAGGATACAATTCATATCAAGTTCACAGGAAGTGCTGGGCAGAGTCTTGGAGCTTTCCTTTGTCCCGGAATTACGCTAGAACTTGAGGGTGATAGCAACGACTATGTTGGAAAAGGTCTCTCTGGTGGTAAAGTGGTTGTCTACCCTCCTAAAGGAAGCAGCTTTGATCCAAAAGAAAACATTGTCATCGGTAACGTAGCACTTTACGGGGCCACTAGTGGTGAAGCCTACTTTAATGGGATGGCTGCTGAAAGATTCTCTGTTCGTAATTCTGGTGCCAAAGCTGTTGTGGAAGGTGTTGGTGATCATGGTTGTGAGTACATGACTGGTGGTACTGTTGTGGTGCTTGGAAAGACTGGTAGAAACTTTGCTGCTGGTATGAGTGGTGGTATTGCTTATGTCCTTGATGTGGATGGAAAGTTTCACACGAGATGCAACCTTGAACTGGTTGATCTGGATAAAGTTGAAGATGACGACGACAAAATGACACTCAAAATGATGATCCAGCAACATCAACGACACACAGACAGCCAACTTGCTCAAGAAGTTCTTGCGGATTTTGAGAATCTGGTGCCGAAGTTTGTCAAGGTTTTCCCAAGAGATTACAAACGTGTTTTGTCAGCCATGAAACATGAAGAGGTCTCCAAGCAAGCCATAGAGCGTGTTTCTGAAGAAGCTGACGAGATGGAAGAAAAAGAACTCGAGGAGAAAGACGCCTTTGCGGAGCTGAAGAACATGGCAGCTGCCTCTTCAACAGAGGAGATGTCAGGAAACGGCGTGGCAGCTGATGCTCCGAAGAAACCTTCTCGGGTAGATGATGCTGTTAAACATCGTGGTTTCATTGCTTATGAACGTGAGGGAGTTAAGTACAGGGACCCCAATGTCCGTCTTAATGACTGGAACGAAGTCATGGAGGAATCAAAGCCTGGACCGCTCCTTAAAACTCAGTCTGCTCGTTGCATGGACTGCGGAACTCCATTCTGCCACCAGGTATATATATCCTCACATAATGAAATGCCTTTTTGTTCCTTCCCTGTCTTCTTCTTGTAACTCATTAAAGACAGGTTTTGTTGTTTATATGTCAAGGTGATGCATGAATGAAATGCTCAACATTTTTACTTTTGAAAAATTTACAGGAGAACTCTGGGTGTCCCCTTGGTAACAAGATCCCTGAATTCAATGAACTTGTCTACCAGAACAGATGGCAAGAAGCGTTGAACCGTCTACTCGAGACAAACAACTTTCCAGAATTTACTGGGCGAGTATGCCCTGCACCATGTGAAGGTTCTTGTGTTCTTGGAATAATTGAGAACCCTGTTTCTATCAAAAGCATCGAATGCGCTATCATAGATAAAGCCTTTGATGAAGGGTGGATGGTACCAAGACCTCCTCTCAAGAGAACAGGGTATACTTCTAAGTCTATACTCTTAGCAAGTTATCTTATCTTCCACCGTTGCAAGTCTCACATGTTTCTGCTGCTTTATGGGTTTGCAGGAAAAAAGTTGCGATTATCGGAAGTGGGCCTGCAGGACTGGCTGCTGCCGACCAGCTGAACAAAATGGGCCACTTGGTAACCGTGTATGAGCGTTCTGACAGAATTGGTGGGCTTATGATGTATGGAGTCCCAAACATGAAGACTGACAAAGTTGACATAGTTCAACGTCGGGTTAATCTTATGACCAAAGAAGGTATCAACTTTGTGGTCAATGCCAATATTGGAAAAGACCCGTCTTACTCCCTAGATGGACTTAAAGAGGAGAATGATGCAATCGTTCTTGCTGTTGGTTCAACAAAACCAAGGTAAATGTTTATTTAAAACAATGGTAAATCCGGATCTATGTTACCAGAATTTGAAGCGGATTATAGTGATTCAACTGAGACATTGTTGTTGGTAATTTTGCAGAGATCTTCCAGTGCCTGGTCGTGATCTATCTGGTGTTCACTTTGCTATGGAGTTTCTTCATGCAAACACCAAAAGCTTGCTTGATAGCAATCTTCAAGATGGCAATTACATTTCTGCTAAGGGGAAAAAGGTTGTCGTCATTGGTGGAGGTGATACGGGCACAGATTGCATTGGAACATCTATCCGCCATGGATGCACCAACATTGTAAACCTAGAGCTTCTTCCTCAGCCACCTTCAACGAGAGCTCCTGGAAACCCTTGGCCACAGGTTTGTTTCAGTTCTGCTACACACAATCAGATTTATGCATTTATAGATTGAAGAACTACCGACCAAGTTTGAATATTGTTGACTTTAATGTGCTTCCTTGTATTATTGTGAATTCAGTGGCCTCGTGTATTCCGTATTGACTATGGACATCAAGAAGCAGCCACAAAATTCGGAAAAGATCCTAGAACCTATGAGGTCTTAACTAAGCGGTTCATAGGAGATGACAATGGAAACGTGAAAGGGCTTGAGATTGTGCGCGTAAGTTGGGAGAAGGATGAAACCGGGAGGTTCCAATTCAAGGAGGTTGAAGGCTCGGAGGAAATAATCGAAGCGGACCTTGTTTTCTTGGCCATGGGATTCCTTGGACCTGAGCCAGTAAGTGATCCCATTGTGTACCCTCTTCTTTTTCCTTCATCGTGATTGAGAGGTTAAAAACCTTTACTTTTTTCTTGTCTTTACAGACACTTGCCGAGAAGCTAGGACTTGAATGCGACAACAGGTCGAACTTTAAGGCAGAGTATGGCCGGTTTTCAACAACAGTGGAAGGTGTTTTTGCAGCAGGTGATTGTCGGAGAGGGCAGTCTTTGGTGGTCTGGGCCATCTCAGAAGGACGTCAAGCTGCATCTCAGGTTGATAACTTCCTCAGCAAAACCGAGGACGACCAAGTAGATGCCAAGCTACGACAAAACCTCAACCAGATGAAGCACAACGACACTAGGAAGAGTTAAGAGAAAGAAAGCCTTTACATCTGAAGCAAAAGTCGAGAGAGAAGACTGAGGATTTTGCTCTTTTTGAAACTGGAGGCGACTTATGGCACAGATGGAGGTTGCAGGAGGAAAATGATATTGGAAGCTTAGGTTGTTTTTTTATTTTTGTTTATTATCGTCCATATGGTAATAATGATTTATAAGTACATTCTCTTGGTAGGGTTTCGTTAGCTTTTATTTGTTAATGCTTTCGGAATTCAAGGCCTTTTGTTGTTCTCTCTATGGCTGCTTCTGGATTTTAATTTAAGCAATGGTAATGCATAGTTGCTTGTTATTCTTGTTTTTTTTTTGTTTTTTAAAAGAAGTATGAAATTAACTTAAGCCTTACGTCATAATGTTGGGATTATTAGTGAAAATTGTTTCCAAAATACCAACACTTAAGTGCATTTTGCCACAGATTTGCTGGTGATAACCTCTGTGCCTATGTTACTGCCAAAACGAGAATTAGAGTTTCCCCCTTCCACGGTTGTTGTAGTAATCAGAGGCTCCATCAGAACGTGTGGTGTGACTTGAGTCGGTTCCAATCTTACCTTGCATTGGGTGGTCCGTCCTGGTTATATGATCACACTTACCCATCCGGTTTCAAATCCGTAAAGAAAATTACAAAAAAAAAGTAAAAACCCACCCAACAGTTTAAGGTTGTGTCTATCTTCTGTGGGATCAAATTTTGAGATGCCCTTTTCAGAAGACCATTATTCACATATGCCCCCGTTATAAAAATTAATTTAATTTTTATTTATTTTTAAATCGAAACAGCGAGAAAATACTACTCACCCTTAAAAAACTTTGGTAATTACGAACCCAACCAGCTATATCCACGCCCAAATCCGCGATATCCACCCGCACCACTCTAGACCCGCGAAATCAGGTCGAATTTACACCAGACCCGCGATAATCGGGTTGAAATCGCTGAAATCGGGTAATCCCCAAAATTAAAACCTACAATTGTCGAATCCCTAGCAACATCTTTCCCAAATACTTGTGTCGATTCGAAAGTTCTTCCCTCCTATTTGGTACTAAAACGTACAACTAAGAC
>PKML01038892.1:558381-646598 GCA_002933935.1 Eutrema yunnanense
GAAATTGTAATTTCAATTGAAATCACATCCCCCGAATTTGTAATTTCAATTCAAATCCCCCGAATTTGTAAATTCAATTCAAATCTTAGGGTTCTAGGGCATAATCTACTAACATTGTAGAAGAACTAATAGAAGAACTAACCTCGTTTTTAAGCTTCAATGGCAGATGAAGAAGTAGAAGAAGAGTTGTCGTTTCCCAGAAGAAGAGCTCTCACGATGGGCGATGAATCTCCCGTTTTTGAGAGAAATTTTTTTTTCCCTCCCACCTGATTGGCTGCAATTTTTGGCGCCTGATTGTTTTTTTTTCCCTTTTCCCTTCTTTTTATTGGGCGAAATTTGTTTTGTTTTAATTGGTCGAAATTTCTAATCCTCCTTTCCGATTGGCCCAAATTTGTTTTGTTCTAATTGGTCGAAATTTGTAAACCTACCTTCTGATTGGATGAAATTCCCTTAATTATCATTGGTCAGCATTTCTTTTTTTAATGTCCTACTTTCGAAATTAGAAGGGCAAGATTGGGATATCACATTTCATTAAAAGGGAAGGGGTATGGCTGAATAACATGGGGTAGAGGTGAATAACTCTACACCTGGAGGGACAGATGTGAATTTACACCTGGAGGGAGAGATGTGATTTTGACCCTCCTTTTTGTTTCTGGAGATGCGTTCTTGTGACCCTTCACTGAAATTTAGGGTTTCTTTACTCAGATTCCGTGTTCGGTGTGTTTGAATCTCGGTGGGTTTTTGGATTTTGGGATTTTCCGATTTGGGAAATGGGCGATTGGTACCAGCTTGCTCAGTCTGTTATCTTTGGTTTGATCTTCGCTTACCTTCTCGCTAAGCTAATCTCTATCCTCGTCGCGTTTAAAGACGAAAACCTCTCCCTCACTCGCAACCACGAGACACAATCGGATAATGACTATCGCAGGGTCGAATCTTCAACCGGAATCGGCGGCGAGACGGATTCTCTCGTGGCGGAGCAAGGTAGCTTGAGAGGTGATGACGAAGATGAAGATGACGATTGGGAAGGTGTGGAGAGTACAGAGCTTGACGAGGCATTCAGTGCTGCGACGGCCTTTGTGGCGGCTGCTGCATCGGACCGGCTTTCGCAGAAAGTATCAAACGATTTGCAACTTCAGCTTTACGGGTTGTACAAGATTGCTACTGAAGGACCTTGTACTGCTCCACAACCCTCAGCTCTCAAAATGACTGCTCGTGCCAAGTGGTTTGTCTCTCACTTCATTTTACGCTCTGATTGATAATTTGATTCGAATGTTGACTATGAAGATGATTGATTCATCATGTTTAGTTTCTTCATATTGGAGTCATGGGTGTATCTTGTTGTCACCAAGTTCACATCTTGATTTTACGAAAGTATCGAAAAGAATTGCTTTTGTTGTTGTATTGATTGATGATCTATGGGTTATGTTGCAGATTTGGTGTATTCTATTTGTTTAGGAATGCATTAGACCAGTGAGACTTATCATGATCTTTTGTTGTAGGCAAGCATGGCAGAAATTGGGTGCTATGCCTCCTGAGGAAGCAATGGAGAAGTATATCGACCTTGTTACTCAGTTGTACCCAGCTTGGGTAGAAGGTGGCTCGGTATTTTTCCTTTTACCGCTTCAGCTATTCTCATTTCTTTGGACTGTTTATGGATTATCTGTTATCCTTTCTTAAATCTCTAACTTGATTCATGGATTGTTTGCTTTGTTGTGACGTTTAGAAAGGAAGAAATCGTAGTGGTGATGCTGCAGGCTCCAACTCTAGAGCACCTATGGGACCTGTTTTTAGCTCATTGGTGTATGAAGAGGAATCCGAAAATGAGTTGTAAGGTTCTAAGCAATTAGCTACAAATTTCGGATTTCTTTGAACTCTTTATATCATTCGAAAACACTTTTCCCGAGCTCTCTATATGGTGAATACTTGACTAGATCAGAGAAAGACTCTATAGATGTTATTATTTTGACCTCATGTTCATACCAGTTATGTACAAAGTTTAACAACTTATCCATGGATCAAAGAAACATAGTCAGAACATTGAAATTCCAATAATGATCGAAGAAACACTGGTGGGGTGTCATTTAGTTTTTGCAGAAGCTCTGATCATTCTTGCTTCTTTTTTTTCCTATTATTTTCATGTTCCAGGAAGATTGATGCAATTCACGCCTTTGCTAGAGAAGGAGAAGTGGAAAATCTACTGAAATGCATAGAAAATGGCATACCCGTAAACGCAAGAGGTTAGTCTCTACTTATATCATCATCTCACAAACGTTCTGATTTGCTTTGGAAATTTCACGGTGTTTCTCCATCCTTGAAATTGCAGACAGTGAAGGTAGAACACCGCTGCATTGGGCTATAGACCGTGGCCACCTGAATGTTGCTAAAGCTCTGGTTGATAAGAACGCCGATGTTAATGCTAAAGTAAATTAACAAAAAAAAAGACTGTTATCCAATTCTTTCACTCGAAATACAGGTTTATGTTTTTTCTTGCTGACAAACTTTGTTTTGTGCAGGACAATGAAGGCCAAACCTCTCTACACTACGCTGTTGTGTGCGAAAGAGAAGCTCTGGCCGAGTTTCTAGTAAAGCAAAAAGCTGATAGAACCATTAAAGATGAAGATGGAAACTCGCCTCTTGATCTTTGTGAATCAGAGTGGTCTTGTATGCGAGAGCAGAGGGATTCCAGTTAGAGTTTTTAGTCTCTAAAGTGTGTGTTTTAAATGTCTCAAAACTAATTTTTAAAACAGAGATGCTTTTTTTGACCTTCCTTCCTTCCTTATATTGATTCTGTTTGAGCAAGAAGAATCTTTGCTTCCTCAATTCTATGCATTTGCAGATAGTGTAACTGGGTACTATATTGAACCAGAGAGAGAAAGAGATCGTCATAATAACCCAATAAAGCACAAAAGTTTTATTTTTTTCCTTTGACAGCAAACTCAAAAAGGTAATATGATTTTCTCTCTGGCTTGTGGCCCTTCATGTTTTTCAGCCCTTGTAATCATATATTGTAAAAATAATTTTGTTGAATACTTATAAAATTAAATGTCCTTATATTTGTATATAATGTATTATTATTATTATTATTATTATTATTGTAACATCTGCTTTATTAAGATAAATGTGAGTTGATACCCAATCCGTCGGTTCATATACGTAAATGATATGTCTCTCATTTAGCAAAAAAAAAAAAAAAAATGATCTGTCTCTCATTGGTAGAGTAGCTTTCCGGCGACTACGGCTTGATCGTGTTTGCCGGCGTCTTTCCTACTGCCATTACACATTGGTGACATTCCGGCATCAATTTACCGAAATTCTTTCTTTATGCCGTCATATTTCACCGTTTTTGTGGGACAATTCTAGCCAGTATGTCTTCAATTGCTCTTCCTGAGGCTTACTTTATCCGGATGGGGAGCGATTTTTTGACGATTCCATTCAGTCATCTTCAATTTCCGTGGTGGAAAAGGCCTACTGCGATGTCAACCTGGTAAGATATTGTCAATTTTCTATTGCACTCGTAGTGACTTTTTCTTGTAAATGGTGTCTTGGTCAACAAATCTGGGATCCAGGAAAATCATATGTTTTTGTTGTTTCTAATTCGATTTATCCGGTGATTTTACTCTGCTGGATATGGCATTACCACCATGAAAACCACCATAGAGTGTAGGACAATTTAGAGTGAAAGATGCACCCTTGTTGTATGACAACATTCATATAATCGATGAAAATTGACAGTTTCAAATCTTATTTCTACCTAAAGAATCAGTAAATTGGATTCTTATCCGACTAACATTTTTTAGCTTTTAATTGGGAATGAGTCAATGTAATACAACATGAGAAAATAAATAATAGCCAAAAATGAAGATTACATCATATCGCGAATTTGAGGAAGGGAATGATGGACACTCTCTTTACAAATAAAATTTATCGGTGAAAAAAATCGTCAAAATTTACTTTAGTTTACCTTGTATTTTTACCATTTAATGTTTTTTATTTATTTTGATTTTATATAAATAAAGATAGACGTAAACAAAAAAAAAAGTGAGTCTTGATGTAAGGCTGATATTATTTTATTTTATGTTTGTAGCTTTTGTTCTCCTGCTTCGGAAGACAAAAGGAAAAAATCTTCTTCTTCGCCTCTCGTTGTAAAATAGAAATATAAAACAATCTGGACCGTTGATTATCCAGCGATGTCAGGAAATGGAAACGATTGAGAATATTTGGGTGGGGTCAGATAAGGACCACCCAACACGCGATTGTACGAGATGAAAATTCATCGGCTAATTAGAGGTATATAATATACTTTTTTTGTATAAAAATAAAACTAATGATACACCTAACAAAATTTCAAAATTAGAAGAATACATTAAATTGTTCGTAAAATAACATTTTGAATATTTTGTTAAATATATTTAATCTAAGTCCAATCTTCACATCCGATTCTTCCTTCCCTTACCACCTCTCTCTTTCTCTCTCTTCCCTTTTTCGCTGGAACTGTTTTCTCTCTCTTCTCTCTGGGCTTCTAGGGTTTGTCTCTCAGTCCCCGATTCCCGCTTTATCCGATCGCCGCCGCCGCCGAGATTCTAGGTATACTTCTTCACTTCATCTATCGAAATAGATCCATCCTCGGATTCATTAGTTCCCAATCCGCGTTCTTTTTTCTGATTCGATCTCGAATCGTTCAATCATCGATTCCAGCTTTTGTTTTCGATTTATCCTAATTTCTAGGATTTGAAACTCTTTCGGCTATCGACTTTGCTTGTTAGTTTTTTTTTATTAATCTGTTCTAGTAACTAGTTGATTTGGTGTTCTTAGTCTGTTGAGTTTCAATTTGGTTTCATCTTATATTCGATTCCGTGTTCGGATCTGTGCTTCTTTCACTATATTAATCGACTTTGATAAGTCTTAAACTGGGCATGGCTTGTTTTTTTTTAATGTTTTATTGATCCATTGCGTTTTCGCTTGCAAGTTTAGGCGCGGGCGATAGTGACCTTTTTTTTTTTTAACGTTTAAGGCTTTTTGTTGGATGAGCTTGTTCCTAGAATGATTTGTAGGGAATTGTTAGGCAAGTTTTTGGATTTTAACGAGTCTCTTCATCTTTTTGGCTTCACCTAAAGTTGTTCTGACGTCTTAGTTTTACTGATTTTGTCATAGTTGCTCCCTCGTTCTTTTTGTGTTTGTGTGTGTGTGTGTGGTTAGTATGGTGATTGATCAAGATTTCTTCTGGGTTGTTGTTAGATGTATTTTATTATGTTTCTGAAGTTTTTTAAGTAGATTTAATTCATATTCAAGCTATATCTCATTTAAGGATTTTTCTAGTTGTTTTGGAAATTTGTACGAGAAGGAAGATCTGTTCTTTTTTTGCTAAATCTGGTTTGTTGAATGTTACTATTGCAGATTAACTTGCGGCAATGGAGGTTACCCAGTTGCTCATAAATGCTCAGTCGATTGATGGAACCGTGCGTAAGCACGCTGAAGACAGTCTCAAACAGTTTCAGGAGCAAAACCTTGCAGGATTTTTGTTGTCACTTGCTGGAGAGCTTGCCAATGATGACAAGCCGGTGGATAGCAGGAAATTAGCTGGCTTAGTCCTAAAAAATGCTCTTGATGCTAAGGAACAACACAGGAAGTATGAGCTTGTCCAGAGATGGCTGTCTCTTGACATGTCAACAAAGTCTCAGATCAGAGCATTCTTGTTGAAGACACTTTCCTCCCCTGTACCCGATGTTCGTTCAACTGCATCTCAGGTCATTGCCAAGGTTGCAGGTATTGAGTTGCCACAGAAGCAGTGGCCTGAGCTAATCGGATCACTTCTCTCGAACATTCACCAGTTACCAGCTCATGTCAAGCAAGCCACTTTGGAGACTCTTGGATACCTATGTGAAGAAGTCTCACCTGATGTTGTTGAACAGGAGCATGTAAATAAGATACTCACAGCTGTTGTTCAGGGTATGAATGCTGCTGAAGGAAATAATGATGTTAGACTTGCAGCAACCCGTGCTTTATACATGGCTCTTGGATTCGCCCAGGCAAATTTCAACAACGACATGGAGCGTGATTATATCATGAGAGTCGTTTGTGAAGCAACCCTTTCCCCTGAGGTGAAAATTAGGCAGGCGGCTTTTGAGTGTTTGGTATCAATTGCATCCACATACTATGAGAAGTTGGCGCATTATATGCAAGATATATTCAACATCACAGCCAAGGCTGTAAGAGAAGATGACGAGTCTGTTGCTCTACAGGCAATTGAATTCTGGAGTTCAATTTGTGACGAGGAGATTGACATCTTAGAAGAATATGGGGGTGAGTTCACCGGGGACTCCGATGTTCCTTGCTTCTATTTCACCAAGCAGGCTCTCCCTGCGCTTGTGCCTCTGCTGTTGGAGACGCTTCTTAAGCAAGAAGAAGATCAGGATTTGGACGAAGGGGCTTGGAATATCGCAATGGCTGGTGGTACATGCCTCGGTTTGGTTGCTAGGGCAGTTGGAGATGACATTGTACCTCATGTCATGCCGTTCATTGAAGAGAAAATATCAAAGCCTGATTGGAGAGAGCGGGAGGCTGCAACTTATGCTTTTGGTTCCATTTTGGAGGGCCCTTCTGCAGATAAGCTGATGACAATTGTTAACGCAGCGTTAACATTTATGCTCAATGCTCTAACGAAGGACCCAAGCAACCATGTCAAAGACACAACTGCATGGACCCTTGGTCGGATATTTGAATTCCTTCATGGTTCAACAATTGAGACGCCCATAATTACTCAGGCGAACTGCCAGCAGATAGTCACAGTACTGATTCAGACCATGAAAGATGCACCTAATGTTGCAGAGAAGGCTTGTGGGGCTCTGTATTTTCTTGCTCAAGGCTATGAGGATATCGGTTCCAATTCTCCATTAACACCCTTCTTCCAGGAAATTATTCAGTCTCTTCTAGCTGTTGCGCACAGAGAGGACGCAACTGAATCACGCTTGCGAACCGCAGCGTACGAGGCTTTGAATGAAGTTGTCAGGTGTTCGACTGATGAAACATCAACCGTGGTTCTTCAATTAGTACCTGTGATAATGCTGGAGCTTCACAATACTTTGGAAGGGGAGAAGCTTTCGTCGGACGAGAGGGAGAAACAAAATGAGCTCCAGGGGCTTTTATGTGGATGCTTGCAGGTCATCATACAGAAATTGGGATCTGAACCGACCAAGTATGTTTTCATGCAGTATGCAGATCAAATGATGGGACTTTTCCTGAGGGTGTTTGGTTGTAGAAGTGCAACTGCACACGAGGAAGCCATGCTTGCCATTGGTGCTCTTGCTTATGCAGCAGGTCCCGATTTTGCCAAGTACATGCCTGAGTTTTACAAGTACTTGGAAATGGGTCTTCAAAACTTTGAAGAGTACCAAGTGTGTGCTGTAACTGTGGGCGTCGTTGGGGATATCTGCAGAGCATTGGAGGACAAGATTTTACCTTACTGCGACGGTATAATGACGCAGCTTCTGAAAGATTTGTCGAGCAACCAGTTGCACCGATCAGTGAAGCCACCGATTTTCTCATGTTTTGGCGACATAGCACTTGCTATCGGGGAGAACTTTGAGAAGTACATTGCGTATTCAATGCCGATGCTTCAGAGCGCAGCGGAATTATCTGCTCACGCGTCTGGAGCTGATGATGAAATGACGGAGTACACAAACTCATTGAGAAACGGAATCCTCGAAGCTTATTCAGGCATATTTCAAGGGTTCAAGAATTCTCCGAAAACCCAGCTCCTGATTCCTTACGCACCCCATATCCTCCAGTTTTTGGACAGTATATACATGGAGAAAGACATGTAAGTTTGTTTCCGACCCAACTGAAATTATCTATTAGTCGTTGGCTATAATAATAATATTGTGATAAATGCTTCTTGTGACAGGGACGAGGTGGTGATGAAGACAGCGATTGGGGTCTTAGGAGATTTAGCGGATACACTAGGGAGTCATGTGGGTGGTTTGATACAACAGTCAGTGTCGAGTAAAGAGTTCTTAAACGAATGTTTGTCCTCTGAAGACCACACAATTAAAGAAGCAGCCGAATGGGCGAAGCATGCCATTACCCGTGCCATATCTGTTTGAAGGCTATTCTCTTTTGCCTTGAAAGAAAAAAAGAAAATTCCTTTTGCTTTTTAGTAAAGTCTGCATGCATCTCTGGGTGGGTTTGAGTCGGGGAGGGTAGAGCTGCAACAGCCGAGTCACATCAGCATCATCATCATCATCATCAGTTTCATTTGCATCATCAGCATTACTGGGTCAGACAGGGAATCGTTGAGTCATGGATGAGGGGGGAATGATGAGTTTTGGGTAAATAATGAAACTGGAGGGAGTCGCGGGTGAAACTTAACCCGGGGAAGGAAAAGCCCCGGAGAGTAGGAAGAGGAGGAGGAGTCGTTTTCTGGTGGTTTTTGGGACAAAAGTTTGACCGAAAAAGGTTTCATCGATACATTCAGCAAAATTGTTTTTCTTTTCTTTCATATGTTTCTTCTTCAACCCCTTTGAGGAGGGATGGTCTCATGTTTTTATCAAGTGGGGGGTGGGCATTATTAGAGGACAATCCCTTGATTTTTTTTTTTTTTTTTCCCTTTATTATTTGGTTAGTTGCAGTCTTTGCATCATCATTTTGTCAGTTGTCTCTTGGGGGTTTGTATGTTTGAGTAAAAGCATATTCACATTTTTATTTTTATATAAAAAAGTTTCACATATCTATTTGATCTTTGATGCAGTGTAGGGGTTTGCATATATAGACTTGTGTTTTTGTTTGCAATTATCACAGTTTGTGTTAGCATAAAGCTCTATTTTATATGGTGTCATGTCTTTAGAGGTCCACATATGTTTTAGATTCAATAGTTTATATTGGCTCGAACTATAAGGGAAAGGTCACATGTTAATAGGAGAAAACGTCCAAAGAGACAAGTTAAGATGAAGGAGAACGTCACAACTCGCTCTGCTCTCTCATACGTTTATGATACCGATTTTGATTGTTTTGTTTGCGTTTATATTTGTATTTTTTCGAATGATCCTCCTATTCTAAACAAACGCCAAATGCAGCTCAAACCGAACCGATTTTTATACATTTTTAAATTGTGAAATTTCCATGTGTGAATGAATGAATCTCTATACATGTAAATTAATGTTTGAAACGTTCTTGAGCATTCAAGTTATGGTTTAAAAATTAGAAATTCTTGTACGTTGTGGCATTAGTAGTAGTATTGGTAGAAATTGAATCCTCTAGCGAGTTTCTCTTAAATACATCTACGTATTTGTCCTAAATCATTTTCTGACATGAGTCGAACTTTTCTCTTGAATTATTAAATATTTAATGTCTCAGTCATTGCACAAATCTGTTGGTATCTTTAATTTCGTTGTGATGACATACTCATCTAGATTTCAATCAAATAGACTATACTCATCTTCCATTACAAAAATAAAGTTTAAAGAAGAAAAACATAGAAATTAGCTAAATATCCAAGAGGAATAGGACAAACCACTCAGATTCGTGGGATTTAGAAGTGGGGGCTTTTCTATTGTCAAAATACTAGACCCAAATTTATACGCAAAAAAAAAACACATTTTTGTGGTCCGCGACGATTTTCTTCATACTCAATTAATTTTAATGTCTGCGTTTGTACTTTATGTTAAGACTTTAAACTTTTTTTTCTTGGAATTAAATCTTCAAGACTAAATTTCCAAAATTCAAAAGGAAAAACCATTAAAAGGTTAGTCAGGAGAAGAAAATACCTTGTTAAGCGCTTCTCCAATGGAACGGTAAAACAACATAAATAATGTTAAATACTCCATCTGTTGATAAAACATATTGAAAATTCAATTATACCCTTCAAATATATAATAATTCTTGGAATTTTTCATTAAAACTGAGGTTAAATTAGGTATTTTGTGCCAAAATTTGCATTGAAAATCTAAAGTGACACTCTTTATGTAACAAAAAAAATGCTAGAATGACATTCTTTTTGAAACGGAGGGAGTATCCTCTAATAACACTAAACATTATAATATTCTTTTTTAATAATAAAATTAATCAGCTATAAACAATAATTAATATTTATTAAAACTATTAAAAATAAAAGAAATTTTAAATTTAATAATATAATAATAGATAATATTTTTTTAATATAAAATTTGGTGTTGTAGTTAGAGTTGAAAAAAAAGAGTGGAACAATGTAACACTAAATTCGGTGTTTGGTGTTGTGGTCCAAGTGCTCTAAAAGACTAAAAGCGATAAGCCAATCTCTTAACATTGTGGTCTGTCCCAATTTCATCACATTTATTGTCAGTTTTTTTTCTTTTCTTGAAAAGTAGGCAATAAATACCAAAAAAAAGAGTTTGAAAAAACTTAGAGTATGTGTATTGGTGAAACATCCACTAATAATATTAATAATTTAATAGAATTTAGTTTTATAATTAAATTTTAAATTAAAAAACAAAATTGAACTACTCAGAAAGTGACACATGTGAAGAGAGTGTTTCAATATTGGTGAGACACCCATAGAAAAATGTCTCAAAATAGACATTATCTAATATCTACACTTTCTCTTTTTTATTTATTTTTTATTATTTTTTTTTTTAATAATAGGTGTCTCAATAAAACACCCCTGTAAATGACACATATATAATTGATTTTTTTTCCTAGCTAGTCATGTTTGCCCTTATTACCAAATCTTTTGCGAAGTCATGCATAATCTGTGTGGCTGCGGATGGAAGAGCTATTATATGTTGGTTAAGTATTACAAAGACTGATCGTACAGGTTAAAAGAAAACATTGGTTATAACCAATTAGTCAAGACTCAAGAGTCAACGAAGATGCAGTTTTTGAAACAATCATTCTACATATCTTTGGAGATTTGCCGGTTTTCGATTCCGGTTTTAATGCCCAAGGCTATGATATATCATGAGGTGACTTTTTGGGGTAAAAGTTATTCGGTTATTGGGAATTTAGTAGAGTTGTGGATATTAGGTCAAAACTCATAATATTATGAGACAAGATCTTAAATTTTTAATAAGATTTTGGGGGTAGTGGTCTCTCACTATAATGGGTCACTTAAAAAGATGCACTTCTCTGATACATTTGCAGGCCACTCGCTATGTATGTCTCAATCTTAGTTGACTTCTTATAAAGTTGCGAAGGCCGAAATGCAAGGATTAGTTCCACTATTTCTCTTTATTTGTATCTAATTATTTATTGTTTGGTACCACGGATTTTGAAATCTGCCCTAAACATTTTTATGAATTCATAATTACCTACCGATCCACTTTTAAAATAGGTTTACTTTTCTGCCTAGCAAATTGCCTACCAGGTTCGACTCCCGGTTGAAACTAAAAACGCTGCTGTTTGGCCAGACGAAGATGGGGTTATTGTTTACGCCATGTTTGAAACCGGGACCGGACTATTCGTCGATAATGTTCCCCATAAAATTAGTATGGATCTCTTCATAGGCCTGAAATCTACCACTGAATTACTAAAAAAAAAAATGCCTACCAAGTTTATCGGTTTATACTAAATAAGTATATATATATATATATATACTTAAAGCAAAATAAAAAACTTAAAATAAAGCAAAACGTATTTTTCATGCGTTGTAAAGCAAAATAAAAAGCTTAAAATAACATTAATGGTTCCATTGCAATAGATGGTGGATCTTGTGTAATTCGAAAGTTGGAATCAAATATAAAATTCCACACATTCAAACTATATATTCCATTTATTTGTTTTAAAGTTTACCATTTTGGAGTTACTCAATTTTATAATTAAAAATAGAGTAATACATTAGAAATGTTCTAAAAGAACTTGTAATTATTGCATTAATAGTGTGTTCAAGTTTTAGTATATTTGTTTGGTATGAACATTTCACTTTCGTTATGATCATGAATCATTAACAGCAATAAAACTAAGAATAATTACGTACGAGTTTGACATGATCCCATCTTACCTTTTTGATAATGGACCCAATTATCTTAGCAGAATGCAAATTTCAATGAAATTTTGCGTCGATAAGTAGACTTGACTTATGAGCACACGTGATGCACTCCATCGAACCAATAATAATACATTAGAGCTGTATGGGGAAAAAGTGGTGAAACCAATGGGCTTAAAAGTTAAAACATAGGTAAAAATCGATGAAACCAAACGAAATTCTTTAGAACAAAATGTTTGTTCTGACTAAAGTCGTTTAAACTCGTCTAGAATATAACAGCACTTAGATGTAAGAAAATAATTAATGATTTGATTAGTGACAACCAATCAAACTTTTTATTTCATTCAGATTGATTTACATTTTCTCATTTTGGGAAACAGATATTGTATTAAATGTTTTTAAATATGCATACGAAAATACTTTTTTTTTGGTAATTCATATGAAAATATTTGGTGTGCTATTGTATAAAACCAAATTACATTCCGAAAGAAGAAATTATAAATAAAAAATAACATCTACAGTGAAACAAAAGTAATATTAACGCGAAAGTTATACCCATAAGTGTAACTTTAGAGTGATAAGCGTAGTTGGAAGCTAAGATTAATAAAAAAAATGTTGGTGCTAATATATATATATCTCTATAATATTATTTAAGAAGACATTTTTAAAAATGAATTTTGTTTTGTAAGTTATTACATAAAATGCCATTACAAATAATAAAAAATAATTGAAATAGGAAAATATATAATAGTCTTTTAAAACTATTGATTAGAATATGGAAAGTATATATTTTGTATTAAAAATGTTATTTATTATTTAATTTAATAATTATTTTTAATATTATATATTTTGAAATAATAATCAATTCATATATATTCAAAAAAAAAAACCTATTCAAAATCTTGCTATATTTTTCACTGTAATTTATTATATTTTATTTGAATATATATCAAAACAAAAGTTAAAAAATATTTTACTAATTTTATAAAAAGTTAGACACACGAAAACTATTTTTTTTAATAGTTCGTAGACTAACCACCAAAACTAGAGTTATTTAACGGTGCATATTAGAGTTATGTTTTAAAGATTATAAGTTTTTGCGGGTTAACCCAAATAATATTTTAGTTCACTGCAAAACATGTTAAATAGATAAATTATTACAAAATGACAGCTTGATCTATAATCATTAGTTAGCTATATTGTAAAATTCAGATAAAAACAATTTTCTTAAATTTCAAAACAATTTCTTTTAAAAAAATTACTATTATAGCGCGGGTTAAATCTTAGTATATACGCCAAGAGGAACTTCCACTTTGAATTAATGAATAAGGTCGCATTTCTTGCATCAATCAAACCCTCTTTTTTTCTATTATGAATTCGAACCACATAAATAACCTTATCGGATGTTAAGTTTCCTGGGCTTCCAACTCAAAACCAATTGGCAATGAGTGGATTGGCCCAAGTCCCTTATATATTAGTCAATGTCCCTTCCCACTTCCGATGTGGGACAATCTTCACACACTCCCTAGAGATTAAGGCCCATGGCCCATTAATCTCTACAAATCCCAATATCGGAGGGCACAACTTACATTCAGATATTCGATGGTTCGCACTTCACTTGGTTCACAAACATATACAATTAGTATTTTTTGGGTTGTTTGGTTGCAAGGTCATATGCACTACAGTGTTAATTTCTGATCGAGTAGTTGGCCATAAAACATGTTTGAAATGCAAATCATGCGCACCCTAAAATATAACATTTCTGCAAAAGTTTTAGAAATTTTAGTGTGCAAAAAAGTCACCCGCCATATCAATTGTGCGTGGTCTTCATCCGTTTTAGACGACATCTCGTTATTTATAAAATGTACGTTAACAAAATCTAATAAATATGATGATGTTGTAGACGTAAAAAAAAAAAATCTTCTGTATCGAAGATAAAACTAGTCATGTTAGTTTTAATAACCGGTATATCTCGAAGTTTATTATTATCTACTATATATCTAAAACCGTCTAAATTCCCATAATTATACGATAAATACAAAATAAACATCAACATTTTGAGCAACGTCATGCCAAAAAAAAAGTGTTTATTTGTTAATATACTTGTTTGTCCACAAGCATAAACGGAGGTAAGCGTTGATACAATCAACAGCTGATATTGTATCGGTTATCGTCACCGAGTAACTTTTATATTTATTTATAAAAGAGGGCTCGGAGAATTCCGATTAATGTAAAGTCTTAGGTCGGCGAATAATAAAGACAAATGAGGTCGGTTATGAGAATAAGCAATAGCAGGTCGCTTAGATCGAAACTTAGAGAGGTATTTGACTTTGAATGGATGATAGATCGATTCCTTTTCTTTGATGAATACAAGGTCGGTTTAAGTAGTTATCAGAGCCTTTATTTTCGAAATCAGATCATGTTTACAATGAGGGTACATTCCTATTTATACTGAACTTAAGGCGGTGGTTTAGAGACGTCCAAACTCTAAACGGTACGGTCGGTCAGGACATGTCGATGGTCGGACATGACAGATTGATGGTGGGGCAGGACATGTCGCTTGGTTGGGTAGAATAGTGTACTGACTGGTCTCGGTGGCAATCCACCTCATCTTTTATGTGGTCGTACGATCGACCTGGGTGGGCATCGATCGTTCGGCGGGCCGACTATTTATTGGGCCGATTGCTCAGATGGACCGATCTTGATTAAGGATGGATCTTAAGAAAGGAGGTTGCGAAACCCAACTCCAACAACTGAGTTGACTTTCTTAAGCTTTTTTAGGGTTTGTGACTTTGTGGGTTCATTGCATTATCCCAATATCATCTAATTTCATCTCATTATTCTCTAGTTTTTTTCTTTTTTTTCTTGCGACTATCATCATCATTTTGATGTTAGTCTCGCCACTGTTTTAAACCTGTTTTTTTTTGCAATAAAAAATATCGATATTCACGTTATATTCTTTTTTTTTTTAAAGTTATATATATTTTAGCATCATTTTATAAAAAGTTATTTTGATAAGGGCTGTACATGTTTTCATTATCATAAACAGAACCAACCATCTTAGTCATTGTCATCATCATTGTCATGGTCATCATCATCACCATCACGACCATATTCTATATGGACCAAAACAGTTTCCACCACATAAACTTGACCGTTTATAAAATGGAAACTAGCCTTCTCCCATCTTCTCATATCAAAACCCATTTCTTCTCATTTCCATTAATTAATTACCATCTCCCTTAAACGGACAAAGAGTAATTAACCATCATAGATTACTCATCAAAAACTTAGCAAAAAAAGATTACTCATCAAAAACCATAATATGCCTCTAAGGATCAAAGCCCTATCTCTCCTCTTCCTCATACTCCTCACTGTTTGCTCTTCATCATTTGGTAAATATATTCATATCCATCTTTTTCCGTTTTTACTCGTATAAAGGGATTCTCATCAAAAAAAATTTATTTTGCTAAATATTCTCATCAACCGTGCAGCCTATAACATTATCTCTCTTCTTCATTGTTGAATCGGGTGCTTAAGTCTACCTTAATATCCATCTTGTTTGTGTTGCAATAAAATAATCTGTTTTAATTATATAGGTTATTTTTTGAAAAGACTGTACAATCCGCTGATACAAACTTTTTCTTTTACCTATAGTGGAAGGCTCTATCCAGCTCGGAGGCGCAAGGATGCATGAGAGATTCATGCTTTACGAGGTAATGTATCTTCTGTTTATATGTGCATATAAATATTATGAATGTTTTTTTGTAACCAAATATTGATAGTAAAATATGTTTGGTTTTGTAATTATAAAGAGTGAGGAGATGGAAGTGAAGAAGATCATGAGCCACAGGAAGTTGATGTTCTACTCGACAACGGACTACGACGACGCAGGTCCCAACCCTAAGCACGACCCAAGAAGGAGGCCCGGAGGCAAGCCTTGAATCACTCAATACAAAATTCTCTCTCTCTCACTCTCTCTCTCTCTATATATATATATGTGTGTGTATTACATGTAAGCACATGAACTAATATATATATATGAATGTATGTATGTATCCTCCAATTCTGACATTTTGTTTGAGGATGAGATCATCAGTGTACAATACCCTTCGGCCTTCGAAAACGCTTCGTGAAAGGAGGACTATAGTGACAAGATATACTAAATCATTAATTAATAATTATCAGCTTATTTTATTAACATATATATACTAAAATCATTAATCTATGTACTTCGTTATTTCGGATATTAAATAAAGAGTGTTATGGCTATTTTTATTGAAACCTAACTCGAGGACTTTTATTTATTTTCTTTAAGAGTATTAAAAATGAACATTATATATATAGTTCCATCATCCATAAGATGACCAGTAGAACCAAATTGTTTTACATAATTTCATATTGTTTTAAATGCGGTAGACAATAATTGAGTGTCCGACAAACTTTTAGCGTCTAGATCGATTATTAAATGTTTAAAACCGAGTTAGTTTACTTTTCTGTGTTGTATATATATTACCACACTCTGATGTAGCTGATTAGTAAGATTCCTAACCAATTTAGTTGAACGTTTTACCAAATTACAGACACTGTATTTTTTGTTTGTTTGTTAAAGATTACAGACACTATTTAACTTAACTTAATCTGATGGGGGTTCAAACATTATGAATAAAATAGTCTGTTCAGTATTGTAATAACGACGTAATCCAAAAATTTAGAATAGTATTTTAAATAATTTGTCGTTTCAACCTCAAAATGCCAATCCAAAGAATTTTGTATATAAACAAACATTTGTATATAAATATATAACTTAAGAGAGAAGACATCAAAGGCGCATCTGGTGTAGTGGTATCATAGTACCCTCCCACGGTACTGACCAGGGTTCGATTCCCTGGATGCGCACTTTTTAAAAATATTTTTGGTATTTTAGATTTACATTAAATTTATTTTTTTGACATCAGCAGTTGGGATCTTTCTTCAATGCGTACTGGAAAGTGAGCTTAGCTTTTAGTTAGGCTGTTGAATGAAAAAGACATACATATGATCTACACATATTAACGAAGAACAGAGAAAAGGCTTTGTTTGGTTACAGAATTTACAGGAATAATACAACCTCATAACTCTCCTGAGCCCTATCCTTCAACCTTTACGTACTTTGTTCATACATTCTTTGTGTCAAATCTCAATTCTTACATTGTAATATATATCAAAACAAAGTCTTCTCGCTTCTCTATCTGCAACCCAACACGAGTCTTCCTTCTTCGTTTATTGTCACGTTCCTACAAATTTTCTGAAGGTCTATGTAACCAATGATTGTGTCCTCAAAGACCACATCCTCCAGATTTGCCTCATCGAATGTCGAACCCGATAACACAGTGTTCTTGAACACCGCTCCTTTCAGATCTGATTTCCCGAAATTCACCCGATCAATAACAGCGTTCGAGAAATTCACCCCTGAGATATCAAACTAAAGAGCATTAACATTTCGATTCCCAAATTGCTATTTATGCTTTACAAATTTCTACGTAAGAGTTTTGTTAGTTACCCTTGAAGCTGGCTCCTACGGCATACGCTTTTGACATAACGACTTCAGTCATATCAGCGCCATCAAACTTGGCGCCTGACATCAACGCTGCAGAGAGAGTCTTTCCTTTGAGATTAGATTGATCGTTTGTGTAGTCACAGAACCTAAGATCGAGTGGTTTGTCATAGACTCCATTTGCTTGACCTATCGTGTTACCAATAAACGCTTGTTCACACCGGTTTGGATCTGTTGAAAGCGGAGGAAGTCTCTGAAACAAACCATTGTTCAGTTCTTGAAACTTTAAAACACGTCTTAATCAATTTGTAAGCTTTAGAATTTGTTTCACTGCGTAATTAGTATGTAGAAAACAAAATTCCAATGACAATACACATTCTTAAAACTAAGGGAATGGATCATTCACAGCTTAAGTGAGACATTTACTAACATGATAATCCAAGTTCTTATGCATACAGTAATATTGTTCGAAAGAAGAGACGAAAAATGATGTCACTGACCTGGTTAGCAGCAATTACAGGAGAAGCCAATGTAAGAGAGCAAGCAGAAAGAACGGCGCAAGCGATGCATCCAAGCTCCTTAACAGGGAACAAACTCTTCTTGAATCCTTGACCATCGTCTCCGTTTTCTCTAGCTGAGAGCAAAATGCAAACCGGAGAAAAAAACATCGTTCACATCCACTGTTCTGGCTTCCATAAAAAGCATCATTTTTGACATAACTATATTGGTTGGCTGTAAATGATCATCACAAGAGCTATATACGAATCAAATCATGGAAAGTTTTGGGTCTGAGACCGAAGATAAACCCAGACACTTGAAACTACTGAAATTCCTGGAAATCCGAAGAATCGCAAAACCTAGAAGCAGCAGAAACATATGAGGGGAAAAAAAAAACAATCAAACGCAGCGAAAAGGTAAGGCATTTACCGGAGCAATGTACAGTTACGAAAGATCTCGGCTCCGGGAAGGAAGAACGGCGGATTTGCCCGGAGAAATACGGCGTAGAGAGATTATTCCTGGTGAACTGAACCGGAAGAGAAGCCATGGCTGTTGAGATTTTTGAGCTTTGCCTTGTGATTTCATGAGTTATCCAACTCGTTATGGATCATGCCTATGACGTGGCATGCCAGATTAGATCAAGGCCTATAACGATTTAGGCCGGATGTTAATTGGGCCGATAACTATTTGTTTTTTCGGTTTTCCATTTAATATCAACCAGCCAATATAAAATTTTAAAGAGAAATTGATTAGAATAGCACTACATGACATATTTTAAGACTAAACTAGCATTTATATTAAAAAAAAGTCCAATTTATAGCATTCATTAAAAAGGTAAAAAACTATTTTATATATAGTTTACTTACATTTTTGAAAATTAGAGGGTCGCCATCATTCTTCTTCTCTCCCAAGCACATTTCCCAAAGCCGCCGCTCAGCTTCTCAGATTTGTTTTCACCCTCCGGTCAATGCCTTCCTCATATGCCTCCAAGTGACAGCTTATGCTCGACGTCCGTCGTGCCTTTCTCCAGCCATTGACCGTGAGAAAAGGTCGATGAAAGTTTCATTTTAGCCATTACTTTATCTTTTACCTTTTTAATGAATGTTGTAAACTAGACTTTTTAATATGAGTGCTAGTTTAGTCTAAAACATTTTATTTTGTGTTATTCTAATCAATTTCTCGTTTATTATTTAATAGATATATTAATTAATTAAAAAAACAAAATTTATTACTATAGTTGTTATTTTTAAATCTTAGGAGTACCATCCAACGAAACGTTAATAATTATTAAAAAAAAAACACTAGACGTCTTTTTTTCTTTTTGGTCAAGGGTCTACTTTATTAATGTAGTAAAAGAACAGCATCCAGAGCAAATAACGATTGTTTGGCTAAACGATCCGCCTCACAATTAGACGTACGAGAAATAAAATCAAAAGAGATAGTAGGGAAAGGGCTTCTCTGAGCCAATTCGAGTCCCGCTTTTAAGGCCCAAACTTCCGCTGTAAGGGCTGATGACACGAAGCTTCTTGAAGAAGAAGCCGTAAGATATCGTGAGTTCTCATTTTAGCGAATGCAGACACCGAAACCTCCATTTCGAGAATGGGCATTCCACGCTGTATCGACAAAAACAGAGTAACCCGATGGATAACAGACAATTCTCGAAGGAATGACAATTCTCAAAAACACTAGACGTATAATTGAGTAAATTATGTCAAAAAAAAAAGTTGAGTAAATTTTAGTTATGTTAGTGTATTTATATAATTATTAAATTTATAATATTAATAAGAAGAACATATCTCTATTCTCTACATAGTGATTGTTTGAAAAATATTAACTTATCGGAATTTGTTAATTTCAGTTGAGATCAGAAAAAAATATATTCATATTAAATTTAAAAGGTTTTACTGTATACAAAAATTTACAACTACAAAGACCCCGGAGACTCTATCTGATGGTGGAGGGTCCTTAGGCCATCCACATTGCACATAAAATGTGATGTCTCACAAATAAAAAAATATTAAAAATACACTCTCTCATCCTTTTACTCAACTTCATACCTTCTCTTTTATCATTTCACTTAACTTTTATTAATTTTATATTTAAACATACTCCTAATTTCACTCTCTTATGTCTTCCCGGAGACACAATCTCTCCAAAACTACTCACTATTTTCTCTTTCTACTTAAATTTTATTAATTTTATATTTCAATACACCCCATTATTTCAACCAAAAACACTCTCTTTCTTCCTTTTACTCAAATTTTAATAATTTTATATTTAAAGACATCCACATTTTGTCTCCAATGTGGATGCTCTTACACAATCAATTGATTTTTTTCTCTAATCATAATGTTAGTGGAAATCAAATCTACACGTTAGAATCAAATTACACCGAATCAACGAATGGACACAAAACCTTTCACTAACGTTAGATTTTTTTTTTTTGCGTCATACTATTAAAAAAGGATAAAAGGAGGATCTTTATTTTGTGGAAGGTAACATCAACATCCTTCTCCTTGAGCCACTCCTTTCCATGATCACTTGCCTCTATGTTGGACCCCACAATCGCCTGTCGAATTTTCAGACAAATCCGTACTCTTTGAAACGATCTCCAACCGCCACTTACTGCCAAAAAGAGAAACATCTGTTCCATATCATCTCCTGCGTCTACATCAAACCCATGAGAGATCTCCCACTGACCCTTCTCTGAAAGATTTCTACAGGATCATAATCTGGAGGAGGACTACTTCCAACACATTTTGAATCTCCTTTTTTGACTCTTGAACAATAGCATAAATCTGATAATGCGTCTTGGTTTTTGGACCCACCCATTATTAGCTTTCAAGACCTGCCACAAGCATGTGCTTGTGCCTAGCAAGAAAGGAACAATGGCATTTGATTTTGTTTTCCAAAGTCAGGAAAAGAAACCGGTTTTCAAGTTGTCGTCACTGGCAAGCCGTAGTTCTGAAATGTTCTGATCCGTCCGTCCCAACCGCCTGTGACAATGACCATACCCCAAGCAAGAGAGCTAGTTGCTCTCTGGTAAGACGACTTGAGAAACTTGTAATGAGATGCATTCATCGCGGATGTAGATACTGGATTTGCGGGTAGGTTTTCCTCTGGCCATGTCGCGTTTCCTTTGGAAATCATCGATCCAGGGACAAATCCTTCGCTTAGAGATAAGTGAGAGGGAGAAGAAAACGGGAGAGTTGTGTTATGATCTGAGAATCCACACCAGGTTGCTGCAACGGATGCATTGGTGGAGAAACGTTCAAATGATCGAATCTTTTTGGTTTGGGAAGAAGTATCCGATTCCTCCCCATTGCTCCATATATATACATTGGAGTCCTCACAAGCTGAAACAATGTGCTTTCCGTCAGACGAGAGCGACGCAGATGTGAGGCTTCTCGTCTTGCAAACGCCTGAAGATTAACAAAAACAGAGATGAGTTTAGATCATAGGGATATACAAAAGAAAATGAAAGTTGAAGGTACATAAGAAGCAACATACCTTTGTATTTTTTGACGACAATGTTGCCTTGAAGAATTCTGACTTTGGAATCCGCAGAAACAACCAGGACTTTGCTCGGGTCTTGTGGTAAAAACTGGAAAAAAACATGCATATCGATTTGTTAACATCTCTCACATTGTCAAGAAAAGTAAACAAAGCAAAATACAGAGAGATTAATACCTGAAAACCAGTTATCCGTTTATTTGAAGACTTCTTTTTGTTATGCAGATGTATCTGAGAGTCCAGTTCTAAATATTCTCCAGACATGTTAAAGAATCTGCAACTTCCAGTCAGAGAACCGATAATTCCTCCCTGCCCATCCGGGCGATAACACACTGCGGATATAATGTCTTTGAGATCGGCCCAATCAACAACGTTGCAACCAGAAATGTTCCAAATTCGAACTTTTCCATCAATTGATCCACTCATGAAGTTATTCTCATTTACCGGGTTGAACTGAACAGAGGTTACTGCAAAAAAACATGAAAACGTCAGATCAATGTAGTAAAAACAAAAGAAAATGTAATCACCAAGAAGAAGAAGAAGAAGCATACCATAACTATTGTGAGCGAAAACTCCAAGACAATCGTTGCTACCGACTTTCCATAGCCGAACAGTTTTATCCATTGACGCTGAGAGAAGATACTACACCAAGAAATTACATAACAAATGCCTCAGTATTTTACTTCCAGTAAAGCAATGATTGCAAGGAAATGCAAAAGAGTTTGAAAGCTTACATTATCCTTTGACCATGAGATGTCCAAGACCTCACCCGTGTGGCCGCGGAATTCATATAACGGTTTTTCCACTATCCGGAAAACTTTAGAAGGGAAGACGACACAGGCTGAATCAGATGATTTCCTGAAACTTTCTGTCGTCTTGTTTGGTTTCTCCTCATCCAAGAAAACCGGTTTCAACTGGGAAAGATCATTTACATCAAAGTACATACACGAAGGGTTTATCTCGTTAAGGCAATCCCTTCGTAGTCTTGATCGTTTATCCTCCATGACTTTCCACACGCGCACAATCCCATCTTCACCAGAGCTTGCAAGATACTTCCCATCGCCGCTAAATTTCATCGCCAAGATGGAACCATTGTGTGCTTTAATGTCTTGGCTCTGATAAAGAGCTGAAAGCTCCTTTGCCTGTTTCTTACAATGCTTGACCTTAACTCTGGATATCACATCACCGAAACCAGAAGAAGCTCTGATTCTACCACCAGACTCGATCTTTGTATCCACTTTACATCCCATAGACCGCAGCCTCGTTAACCATCCCTTCTTGAAACTCGTGATTAGACCGGCGACATTGCTCTGCTTCTCTGTTTCTTTCACCTGGCAACATCTGGAATTAGAACATGATGCCGTTGAAGAGCTTCGCCTTCTCGTTACATCGCATCCACCAACATTTTTGTCCACTCTCAGAGACAATTCCTCGGAAACTTCGACGCTTGAACCAGACGAAGATACCTGACTAGAGGAGCTGCTGAATCCTCCAGGTCTCTGCTCAGCTTCAATACAATTCTCTTGAGCTCCATCGAAACCAGATTCAACATCCGAATTCTTCGACTGAACAAGATCTTCTTCGACTCCCATCCACTCCAAGAACTTCCTCCGCCGCTCCACCACACTTCCAGGTGAATCATTCCATAGATCGAAACCGAAACCACTAGGGTTTGATGACACCATCTCTTCCTTGGCATCGAAGAATTGCAAATCTTCCTCTTGAGACAAGTAATCCATTATTCCTTGAGCGTTTCTCAATCCATGAAAACCAGCTTAAAGAAGAATGCTTTTTTTCTTCTCTCAAAAGAGGAATTTCCCCAACTGCCAGTTTTGCTTCCAACCAAGCAACCTACAATGGCTTTTATATATAAAAAATTTAGAAATAATATTAAAAAAAAAAAACAAAAAAAAGAGTGTTAAAGAAGTTTACAAAATAAGCAATCACAGAGTCCGAGAAACCAGTTTAAAAAAGAGTTAAACTTAAACATCAATCTCAATCCAAAACCCATTGAATCTAGTCCCTCTCTCTCAGGCATTTCCACAAACAACTTATGTGGTCGATCGATGTGTAAGCAACGAACCAAAACCCACCAAAAGAGAGAGAAAAAAGGGGGGTTTTTGCAGCACACAGAGAAGCTGAATTAGCATTATTAGAAAGTGAAAGATCTCATTTTTAGATCCTAAGAAACAAATCCGCAACATAAAATGCGTCAGCACGAGCACCATCATCAATCAAAAGAAATGAAATTTATAGAAAATATAAGAAATTGCATACATGGGTTGGTTCGTCTTCACTCGGTTTCTTCGAAATTGGAACAAACACATCCCTAAGAACTAGAGAGTATACACACACAGACCATTCAAAAAACCCATGTGAAATCTCTCTACCGTGAAGAGACCAAACCAGAGAGAATTACAAAAAGGAATTCTTATTAAAAAAAAAAAAAAGGAAGGATCAAAGGTTTTATTGAAATCCGTGAAGAAAGAGACAATAGGGAAGAAGATGGATTGTCCGAAGGGAATAGAGTTTTGGAAGAGAGGAGGCACGAACGAATCTTTGTGTGACCGTTTGCTTATGCCTTCCTTATTTAACCTCTCTGTCTTTATTGAATTTTTTTCCTAATTTATTCGGTAATTAATCTACTAACCACACGAGCATATTTGCCATTCATTGTTAAAATCTTCTCTTTCTTTTTTTTTTGCTCCTCGTGCTCTTTGTGTGATAAATTAGTACTAGTCTTTCCGTTTCACAAAAAATATTATTTTAAGATTTTATTTTTGTTTCACAAAATGTGTCGTTTTATGTTTTCAATGCATAATTTTGAACAAAATTTCAGTTTTAATTTTATTATTTTAATATATTAATTAGAAGAAAAAGAAAATTGTTTAGTGTATTAATAAGGGTAATATGAAATTTTTAATAATTTTCTAAAATATATGTGAAATATATCAAAATGATATTCTTTGTAAAACAGAGAGAGTATTAATTAACACTAATTCCCTCTCTATGTGCATGTGGTAAGGAGGACTAATCATTTAAATGTGAGTTAGTTTCTTTCTTTTCTTTCACAATTGTGAGTTACTACACGTTTTGAGAGATATATGTATATTAGTATATATATTATTTTTTGAAATAGATGGATTAATTTTTTTTTTGTTAAAGAAAATAGATGGATTCATCAACCCAATTAATACTATTTCATCTCAGTTTAAAATTATAATAGAGAGATTCAACATTTCAAATTTTCAATCCACCTGTTTATATTTTGAAATGACTCTTGTAATTAGATTATTTTGTTTTTATGTTTTTTTTTTATATACCCAATCGACTGATCCGGTCAGTTCCGATAGAAACGCACCGAAATACTACAAAATAGATTATGATATTTCGAATATATTTTTAACTAACGTTTCTTTTTCAAATACAACTACAAGGCTTTAACTTTGTTTATATTGAGAAAGTTAAAGTTATTTATAATTTAAAATACCGTAAGACTATTTATAATCATATATAAAAACGAAATCTTTCTATGAAAATAATGATGATATTATTCGTATTCATCTGCATATGATTTATATTCTTTACATGGTTACTACCGGCAAGGACTATCGAGGGGGAATCATCAAAATAGATTCTTTAATTACATCCATTAGTTGAACAACAAAATTAAAAATTAAACATTACATCCATCAATCCGGTGTTCAAACAAAAATTACATTCATCAGTCTCGTCTTTCATCTGATTATTTACTTTCAATCAATAATTATATTCTGATTATTTACTTTCAATCAATAATTATACTCGTTATGCGTAGATTTCTCTTTAATTTTGTATTTTTAAAATATTGGTTGGTACATGCTTTGTTGGAGCCCACATATCTGCATGATGACTACGCGGCATGTTCCCCATTCGCTTTGCCTTTGATCACATTCGAACTATAATCTTTTGATCCCAATTATCTGTCACATTAACAACTTAATTTCCAGTTGTTTGATACCTTAATTATTCGTTTTATAATTAATAGAGTCTTTTTTTAACCTTATTCTGTGATTGTTTGGCAGCACACATGGAATATTTGTTACTCATAATCATAGAAATTTTGATTAATAAAATAAATGGTATTACACGTTCCTTTAATATATCAGATATCAAAGTTGGAGAAATCAGTAATGATTGATATATAATGAAATTCTAACTCATCATTTTATCAGATTTTTTTTTTGTCCCGGATTAGAATCGTAAATTATAATTAAAACTTATTCAATTCGACTTGGATCGGTGTAATTATGTTGATCCCTCCTATATGATCATGGTTTTTTTTTTGGGGGTAAGAAATACCTTTACTCTTGAAATTGTATTTTGCCATAACAATCCACTGATAAGAATTTTATCATAAGTAAAAATGTATCTGCCAAAAAGGCAAAAACATACATCATTTAAAATGGTCCAAATAGAAATAAGTCCGACAAGATAAAAACGAGTTGTACTATATATTAACCAAAACATAATTAGTTTTTAAATAAAATATATTATATCAACATAATTTGCTACTTATGCCCGTCATGGCTGAGCAAAGTCTGTCTTCCTGTTTAAGCAAAAGCAAACAAGTAGACATTAATAAAGCAATAATAAATATTGTAGTGATACAATACTACATTTAGAAGAAGAAGAAGAAAAATAATGCCTTTAGAGTTGCAAAGGCAGATTACCTGGATTCATGCAGGCTTGTATTGTAAAGTGAATTATATGTTGTCCAATTTACATTTTTGTAGTTATTTATTTCAATTTCAATTTTTTTATTTGTTACTTATATCGGTTAAACAAAAGATCTTCAAGATTTCTTGATAATAATGATGTTATCATACATGCATCATTATATTATAATGTTCACTATGGGCAACTTGGTTTTCTCCTCCTACTAGTTTCAGCTTCATCCAAGACTCTTAAGGGTATTAGCTAACTTTTTTTTTTTCTTACAAGTACTTTATATTAATGGACAATTCTCTCAAATACCATGAAATTAATTGTTTGGGTTAAAAATATCATCACTGGTTTTATTTTTACAAAATACCAATAAATTGATTTTTTCCCAAAATACCACAAAACTAAAATAAACCCTAAAAATAACAATATATATATACATATATATATATATATATATCTATTGGGGTGGGGGGGGGTCAATTTCTATGTTTTTGTAATTTTTTTTATTTCGGTTTAACCTTAAATGATTAACTTGTTAAATTTTGTAATTTCTGTTATTTTTGTTTGACTAAGAGTATCATTTTGTATTTCAATACAAAATTTATACTAAAACCTAGTTTTAACCCTATTATTTTAATGTATTAATTAATTAAGAAAAAAATTATTTAATGTACTAATCAAAGTTAAAGTAATATTTTTGATAGTTTTTTTAATATGTGTGGAAACTTGTAAAATGACATTTTTTGTGAAAAAAAAAAATACTTAGTTAGTAACTAATCTCTAATTTTTTTGTAGAATTCAAGCTCATATTTATACTATTGTACATTTTATCTGCCATTTGCATTTTAATTTTGTTGAAGTCTCGGTCGTGAGAATCATGGTAAACGCGGTGGGCTTGACTAAATTCACCGTGGTGCTCATAGATCTCATTTCATTGATACATCTCTTTGATCTTTTAACTCTTAAGCTTTCAATCTCTGTATAAATGCTTTATGTTTCTCAATCTTAATCCAAACTTTTAAAACGGTATAATAAAAAAGCCATACCATAACCACTAGATGAAGTGGATTAGTGGTTAAACGCAGGGGTTACAACTGTTGTGCTCCTAATTCAATTTCCGACATGTCATAAAATATTAACAAAAATTAATTCCAAACTATGGGAGAAAATTAGGATTTAGGCTCGAACCAGGAGCATAACATGATGTAACTGCTTTAAAAACAAAAAAAAATTATCGAATTAAGACGCGATGTATCATATCCGTAGCCAGAATTCAAATATTTCGATCTTTTAAGAGTGGTTACTAGTCAAGGAAAACTGTACCTTATCTCCTTGTTACTAAACGAAGAAACATGTTGGCCTAGTGACAGCCATCAAACTTTCACCCAACCGTATCTAGTATACGAGTATATCCTTATAACATTAAGAGAGTTTTGTGTCCAAGTAAAAAAAAAAACGAATCGNTCCTTATAACATAAGAGAGTTTTGTGTCCAAGTAAAAAAAAAAACGAATCGTTCGTGTCCAAGTAAAGAAAAAGAATACTTAATAATTTGTCAGTAATATATGCAGCATCTATATAATGTGCTGATGTGGCTTGCCAGCTAGGTATGCTATAAATAATTAATTCGATTGGCAAGAGTTTTTAAATTGTGGATAAAAACCGCACGACCACCGATCTTATATTATATTTATTATTATAGGATTTCTATAGTTATGATATTATATTTGCATATTGATATATCGAGTTAAAGAATCATTGTTTTCCAAAAGCTACGGTTCATAGAATGGCCACTTCATTGCTTTGGTTGTTGAAACGTTGATATTCTTCCTTCATGTTCATCAAACTCAGCCAGATTCTCCTAACCTTACCAGCTTCATTATTACCTCATCATAGTTTAGTTTCACATTTCTAATCCATTTTAATTTTTTTTTGTTTCGTTAGAACAGCTAAAATAAGTTTAATTAAGATCTTGGCTTATGATTTATCAACGTTTGTAAATCACAAATATATCATAGAGTAGTTTCATTGAAATTTCCAATTTGTCTTCTTTTTCTACGAAAAAAATCATAACTAATGTTTTCTGTATATATGTAATAAATTTAGATTTTAAAGATGACTAAAAACATTTTACAAAAAAAAATAGCTTAGCACCTTCGTTACATAGTTAACTAACTTATAAATGTTTTACATCTTTTTTTTTTTTTTTTGTCAACAGCCTTGATATCAAACCCTATTCGGAGAACCAAATCGGGGTATCAAGCTTACATAATTGAAATTTGATGGGTAGACTCGTGCACCTCGTGCTAACTTGTCTGCCACTATGTTGCTCGTGCGTGGGATTTGTGTGATTGAGAAAAAAGTGAAAAACTCCTTGCTCCTCGTGAACTCCTCCAACTGTAACGTAAAAGCCGGCCACTCATTCGGTATAGACACCATCTTCACCAATTCTGAGCAGTCTGTAGCAAAGGCTATCGCCGTCTTGTGGTTTGCAATCATGCAATGCATCGCCCAGATGAGCGCTTCCAATTCCACGTGTAGCGGTGATAGACTTTTTCGTAGATTACGGGATCCCATAATCTTTCCTTCAATTCCTTCCTGAAAACAGTACCATCCTAAACCAGAGAATTTATCCCCTTCCTTCCATGACCCGTCGATATAGCATGTAAGGCCGTTGTATTCATTTTGTTCATTTAGTCCCGTATTGAGACCCGGTTGTTGGGAAGGTATGTGAGGTTCACTATTTTGTGCCGCTTCCCAAGTTGCCATTTCTGTTTCCGCTGTCCTTAGAATCTCCTGTGGATTTCGATCCACATTTTAGAACACCTTGTCATTCCTTGCTCTCCAAATATTCCACACAATCCACGGAAACATTAAATTCCTTTCCTCTTCCAGGAGTCTCCAAAAGAGATGATCAAAATTTGTAAAAACCGATGTCATCGGGAAAACTCCCGGGGCCGATGGAATATGGGAGAGTGCCCATGTTTGTAGCGCTGGTGGGCATTCAAACAATACATGGTTAATCGATTCCCCCTCCACACCACACCTAGCACATTGCGTGTCACAATTTATTCCTCTAGCGCGGAGGTTCGCTGTGACCGACAGACACCCCGAGATTGCTTGCCATATAAAATGTCGCAATTTCGGTGGACAAGTCAATTTCCATGAATGTGCCTGTAAATTCTTTATATCTGGACCGTAGAAGTAGTTGTCGCCGTTGTCTGTGGTTTGTTGGGCAACCTGATATCCCGACTTTACCGTATATTTCCCTGATTTCGTATAGTGCCAACCAGGCTTATCTGGTCGATATATACTACTGATGTGTATTCCTCGTATAAGTGCCACATCTGCCGGTTCGATGATTGCGTTTATCAATTCCAGATTCCACGTTTGTGTCGCTGGATCAACCAAATGATTGACCCTGAGATTTGGGTAATAATTGTACCCTTTGCATGTTGCTGACCTCGGGGGAGAGGATGGTATCCATGGGTCATTCCATACTGATATGGTGCCTCCTGAACCAACTCTTTTAATGAGCCCTTTTGTAACCAGAGNGAAAATACTATCGTCCGCAAAGAGTAGGTGTGAAATCGCTGGACCTGCCCTCGCTACCTTTAGCCCCGTGAGCGATTTCTCCCTTTCTGCTTTCCGTATGTTGGCTATCAGGACCTCCGTGCAGAGAATAAACAAGTACGGAGATAAAGGGTCGCCTTGCCGCAATCCTCTGAAGGGCGTTATTTGTCCTTTGGGATTGCCGTTGATGAGTACTTTATATTGTACCGATTGTATGCACCACATCATCCATGAAATCCACTTTTCCGCAAAACCAAATTTCCTCAATAGGTGTTCAATGAAAGTCCATTCAACTCGATCGTAAGCTTTGCTCATATCCGTCTTGATCGCCATGAACTTACTTTTGCAAGATTTATTGGTTCGTAGTCCGTGAAACATCTCCTGGGCAATCAAAATATTATCCGATATCAGTCGCCCAGATACGAAGGCTGATTGAGTCTCTGAAATCAGATCCGGAAGCAAATTCTTTAACCTCTGACATAACACTTTCGAGATGATCTTATACCCCACATTGCACAAACTTATAGGTCTTAATTCCGTCATACGTGTTGGTCTTCCCGTCTTTGGTATTAGACATATATTTGTCATGTTCAGCCTTTGATCAAAGGATCCCGTTGCCAAGAAACCGTTAACCAGCTCTACTACATCTGCCTTTATTATATGCCATGATCGCTGAAAGAATAAAGCCGTCATTCCGTCCGGGCCCGGAGCCTTCTCTGGATGCATCATGAAAAGTGCTCGACGAACTTCCTCTTCCGTGGCCATTGCCATTAGCATATCGTTATTTTGTTTCGAAACTAATGATGGGATCTCCCTGAGGGCCTCCTCAAAATCTGTCGGTGAAGTGGATGTGAAAAGTTCTTCGAAATAGTTTACCGCAACTTGTTCGACATCTTTGTCCGAGGTAACCCAAGCTCCTGATTTATCGTGGAGTCCCGTGATTCGATTTCTCGCCCTGCGTTGCTTAACTTGCGCGTGGTAAAATTTTGTATTTCTGTCCCCCACCGTTGCCCATAAGGTTCGACTCTTCTGTTGCCAGAATAATTCCTCATCCAGGTAAGCCTCTTTCAGTTTCCTCGTGATATCCATGAGTTCCTCGTTTGTACTATTGTCATCGTTTTGGATTTCCTCTAATGCTTGTTGTAAATCTCTGATTTTTTCTTTGCCATATGGCAAATTATTTTTCCGCCATTTGGATATTTCTCTTCGGCAATTCTGTATTTTCTCTATAAAAAGAGTCCCGCTTCCCGCTGTGTTATTTTCCCAACCCTTGGCTATTTTTTCCATAAGACCATCTCGCCCAATCCACCTTTTATCGAACCGAAACTGACCCCGTTTCCTGGGTATTTTATCCTCTATAGTGGCGACAATCGGCCTATGATCCGATCCAACCATTGCTAAATATCTTGTTAGTTGTTATGGTAGTACAATGAGTACAAATGTAATTAAACGTATTACATTTTAATATTTTTGGAAGTTTTGGATCCAATGGTCAGGGATTTTAAGTGGCATTTTCGTACTTCAGATGAACCTCCATTATAGTGTTTAAATTGACATACAAATATCCTATAGTATATGATCTAAATAAATGTATATATGGGTCTATCATCTACATATGTTCATAATAAAATAAATAGAGGGAATAGTAATGCTGCGTAACTGCGTTCAAAATTGAAGATCTAATGAATTGTCTGGTTCGGATCAGTTTCGTTCTTTAAAATGTTTTAAAAGAAATGAGTCAAGGGGTGATTAACCGTAATTCACTCTGCCGACATAATAAATAAAACTAATAAAGTATTTACGTAATGCTTAATTATCTCGCTACCGCATTATAGTTATTTACAAATATGAGGAATATTCTTGCAGACTTAAAAAATAGAACATTCTAAATTATCTAGAGATAAACTAAAACAGATTATCTGATTAGTAATTATATATTACAATATTTTATTGTCATCTAAACATAATTTATAATTTTAAGCATTCTTAGTAATGACAATAATTTTATAAATTAGCATGACATGCTAATCTGCGACCCAATTCTTACCCAAAGATTGGTTAATATGTTAATTCATGGAATGGAGGCATGTATTTGATTTAAGCCATGTTGGAAAACCAAAGCTTCTATCTATCAGAAAATAAATTAGACCACGTATATCCTTTTATTCATTCATACATTTATTATATTTTTGTTAAACCAACAAAGAGTGTGTTATATGAACAAACTAAACCATCTATGTATCAGAAACTTTGAGTTTTCACGCAAAGTAATAGAAATTTCCAAATACCGAATATAAATTTTAAAATTTCTTTATGTACTCATGAAAAGTGAAAACCACAACTTTATAACTAAACAAAGATTATTAGATAGGATTGTATTTGGAAAATTATCTAATTAACTTTGCATAGAAATTTGTATAACATCTATGTTAATGCAACTGAGTGAATATTGTTAAAGGACATTAGTTGGTTAGTTTTCTTCTCAGTAATGACAGTAATTTATAAATTAGGAATACAACCATAAAAATCTTAAGAATTCAGGATTAGCTACTTAATTAAAACTATGTGGCTTTGATATCCGAGATTGATTTTACGAATTTCTTGGACGATTGAGCAGTATGATCCCATCAGATTTTAACTCATAAAAACTGGGGATGCATAAATAAAAAAAAGTGGTGTTATCTTACATGCAAATTGATTTTTTTTTTTCTAAGGTACTTATTTTTATTGGTGATAAAATTTTCTAAAATCAACTCAAACTAATTCAAAAATAACAATTGTCAGATAAATAATATGTAGGATAATGCTTTTTTTTTACTTAACAAATGATCGTTGTTATGTTTTTTTTTTTTTTTTTTTGAAATATACTGTAAATCTCATTAAAAAAGGAGCAAATGATCGTTGTTATGTTATGAAGTAAAATTATAACGACTTTTTAATAAAATCTAAAGTTAGACCAAAATCTTGAAATTGTAGACGTCATATGAATAGTTGGATGTAATCCGTTTACATTGCATAATTATTGTTTACGTTCAAAATTACAAATGCATGTATATGATTACGTAGGTGCATACGTGTTGTGTTGTCTTTTTTCCGACGTGGTTGAAACATATCGACGTGTTCACTTGCAATATTGACTCAAAATATTAGCATCTTCGTTTCTCTTGTTCGGATTCATTCAGCATATTTTGGACCCACTAAATAATACAATTATGATTTACGAATACAATGGACCGTAGAATCTAGCCATTCGTGAAGGAAGATTATTAACGATACATATGCGTTTTATACATGCATACGCGTATTTGGGTGTCGCCGTGTCGGTGTATGTGAGTCATATAGTCAAAGTTGACTTTGGAGTTTGGGAGATGCGTAACATGGAGATTCACTAGTTTCTATGTTGATGATAGTTATGCTACACATCAATTTTATGATAACGATAGAAGACTACAAGTTGTTAAACATTAGATATGTCAAAGAGGATAAAGCAATTAATTAGGCCAAAAAAACAAAACAAATAATACAATAATTTAGGGGAACTCATTATCGTTATATCTATTTTTTTTTATTCGAATTTTTTACTATCCGGCTAATTCACCAAAATGAGTGTAGCCGTTGAGTAGTCCATTCACAGATTTTTTAATGAGTCAGGGAAATTGCTCATTTAATTCCTGAACTATTTCTTTTTGCTTAATTTATTCTTCAACTATCGTTTGCTCAAAATAATTCCCAAAGTTGTAGTTGACTGCGCAAAATTGGGATTAACAAGTCAAACGCTAATTATTAAATGGATATAAGTACACTAAATCGGTTGTAACTCCTTCAACTCAACCTCAAATGGGTTGTAACTACTTCCATTGGAAATCTAACTCAATTGCCTATAACTTTCATGAAGAGCGACATATCTAAATTCAAAGGAAAGACTTCCATCCGAGTCGATCTTATAGACACATATTCTTGATGCAAGATTGACTCGGATAGAAGCCTTACCTTTAGATTTACATTTGGAACTCTTCATCAACGTTTTATAAAATTGAGTGATCTTTCCAATGGGAATAGTTTCAACTCATTAGGGGTTGTATTGAAGGAGTTAGAGCCGATTTAGTGGACATATATCCATTTAGTGATTGTAACTCCTTCAATACAACTCTGAATGAGTTGAAACTACTTCCATTAGAAAGTTCACTCAATTTTCTATACCTTTGATGAAGAGCTCCAAAGCTAAATCCAAAGGGAATGTTTCCATCCGAGTCAATCTTGTATCAAGAATATGTGTTTAGAAGATCGACTTGGATGGAAGTCTTTTCTTTGAATTTAGATATGGCTCTCTTCATGAAAGTTATAGGCAATTGAGTTAGATTTCCAATGGAAGTGATTTTAACTCATTTGGGGTTGTATTGAAGGAGTTAAAGCCGATTTAGTGGACTTGTATCCATTTAGTAATTAGCGTTTGACTTTGTTAATCCCGATTTTGCGCAGTCAACTACAATTTGGGGAATTATTTTTAGTAAGCGATAGTTGAGGAATAAATTGTGCCAGCGGAAATAGTTCATGAATTAAATGAGCAATTTCCCGTCTAAAGTGTGATATTATTTCGATTGGCCAAATTAAAATAGTTAGATAATTTCACGCTTACAGAAAATCAATCCCTACCTTCACTTACAAGGCAACTCCTCTATAATTGTGAACCACTAACCCAAGAACACTTGGTTATATATTTATCCTTGCTTCAAATTTTCATTGAACTCAGGTTCAAAAAAAAAAAAAAAATCTCATTGAACATCTCGAAGAAAAACGTCACCATGGAACCCCATACATCTCTTTAAATAATAAAATACTAACCGGGCTTGTAATTACGTATATGTATGCATACATGTGACTGTTTTACTTTTTCTTTTCTGGGATGAGGACACAATAGATATGTCTAACTCATGGCATACGTACATATACAAAAGACACATATATTAGAACCACGTAAACCTAAAATTGGGGTGATATCTTATATATAACTAGATCAAACAAAATCAAATTGAGGATAAATCAAAAATAATACTCAATCCAATTTTCAAAAAATTATAATAAACTGAAGTAAAATCCAAGGTTACAAGATATTTTTATAATTCTAAATTTGGATATCTTTTTAATTGTAAACTTTAGTGCCTTATTTTGAATGGAGACAAAAATACTGGAGAACCACCTATCATACAAATGCTGACCTCATAAAGGCACATTAACAGTGTTTTGTGGGTCTGCGACCAATTATATATGTGTAGTATATATATTAGCTCTTATCATCATTATATATAATATATGATGGGTCTTTTTCGTGCTAAAATTATACATTATAGAGCTGATCTCATCATGATAGTAATAGTTTTTTTGGATAATATTCGATAAAATTAGAACAATACAGAAAAAATATTTTTAATATCTTATTCTTTGTTCACTAGGGGTTCATCACAATTTTCCGATAACCAGAAGTTTATACCAAACAAAATTTTGAATATTGTAATTTAGTGTTAGTAAAATTGGATGTATTTTTTTCTGTTTGAGAACGTTTTTTTTTTAACTCGGACATTTGTTTATGGATATAAAACTGACCTGAAACAAAGGAAGTGTTGAACCACATTGAGTTAAAGAAAGTGAGAATTTTGTCCGAGTTAGGTTCCGAATGGAGAAAGTGGATCAGGCGGTGCGGATCTAACGGTTCAAGCGGATCAGGCGGATCAAATGCGGATCAGGCGGATCAGACGATCCAAATGCGGATCAAGCGGATGTAGCAGTTCACAATGTAACTTTGAATGGTGAAAACGGATAACAAGCGGTTCAAAATATTGTACATATTTATAATAATTTAATTCATGTGTAAAAAAATTACTAAATATATATTTGATTCCTAATCATAAAAAATAAAATTACCAAACAAAAGGAAAAAAAAACCAAAAAATGTAAATATATCCTAAAAATCAAAATTGATAATAAAAAAATTAAATTTATCCTAAAAATCAAAAATTAATAAAAATAAAAGGAAAAAAATATATGGTTGAATATAAATGAGATAAATATTGTTATGGTTGTAAATATGTATACTATAATATACATAAAATAACTTCAAATACAATACATAAATACAAAATTAAGATCATGTATTTTGATTTGTCCATAACATATTTGCAATATGTTCTCTGGTCGGTTCTTTCGAGTTTCGAATAGTTCAGATATAGACATTTAAGAACCATTTAGGAACCGAAAATAAAATCGGTTCGGGTACCTTCCGGTTTGGTTCAATATGAATAGTTAATGCCATACCCAAATTATAACCAACAAAAAAAATAGTTTAATTCGGTTACTCTTATCCGAACTACATAAAACTACCCAAAAAAACTAAAAACATTTTAAAAATTGGATTGGGTAATACTAATAAGGAGTGATAATAAATTGACAACATTAACTAAAAACAATTATTGTTTTTTGTTTTATACAAAAAAATAGTTTTATAGAATTAAAATAATAAAACTACATGAGTTTGAACCACTTGCGGTTCACACACTGCATTTTATTTTTTTATTATATTTTTTAGTTGTAAATTATATTTTGAAAATAAATGGTGAATGAAAGATATGATACGGTTCGTCCTTCTTGTGTGAGATATGCTTTTTCTCCGTTGCTCCATTCAGAGCCTTAGTTGTTGAAAGTTGACGAGCACTTGTGTTCGATGAGTGTCCTTTGTTTTCTTACACCCATTTTCTATTGTATTAAAATTTGTTTTTTTTGTTATAGTATTGTAAATTCTTTTAAAAACATCTCAAGAAGAAATGATGTTTGGTCGAATATTCAACTAGCTTTAGAACAAGTAAGAACGCAAATATGCCGATCCAAACAATATCATTATAAACAAAAACATTAGAAATCCGCTCTCTGGCTACAAATTAATACTGATATACTATATGGTTTGTTCACAGTTCTTGTAACGTTAAACAGAGAATGGGCCACGTAGTCATAAGCTTTGGTTCAACGACATCGAATAGAGTCCTTTCCACCTTTGTTATTTTTTTTTCCTTATATAATGAGATTATTATTTTAAATGGGCGGGCGATTTAGTGGCATATTGAATGATGTCATCATACTAAGTTTATTCGATGGGATGATGATGATTCCAAGGACCATTGTTGCTTTGAGTAGATGTATAACAATCTTGTACTTATAATCTATCATACACCAAAATCAAGGTCACTTTTCATTATATCTTCTATTCAAAGTCAATATGTGAGAACAATTAGTATCAAATTCCAAAACTCACTAGGTATTATAGTTTGACCTGACTCCCTCGAGGTGAATAGTGTCTAAACAGATTATCCCCAATTAATTTCGAGTTTAATTTAACGTAATTTCTACTATAAAATATAAGTATTGATCTCATCTAACTTAGATTGACAAATTAATCTGATTACACCCTAACTTTTAATAGGGGTGGGTGGGTATAAGCTTTTGGATTTGAATTGATACATGTTTGGGTTAATAAATCTTGTAAGAAAAAACAAATCCTTCTTCAAACAAGAATAAAACAAATCTTAAGTTTCTTTAGATTTTTGAAGTTTGATCCACGTTTTTCTGTGCGTCTTTGATATACCACCACATCGGGAAATGAGTACGTATTCTTTTATTTCTTTAATAATTAGATTTATACCTAGAATACGTATGTATATTACGGCCAGGGGAATTATAATTAATAATCACTCTTTCTATATAACGTGAAGTAACTAAATTGTTAGAGTTTTTAGGGTTATTCAATAACCAATCCAAATGAATTATATTTAATTTTACATAACTATATATTAAGATTAATTGGTATGAAAATTCAAATTCAACCCAAATATGACGTTTTCGGTTGGAATGGATTGACCGCTTCTGCTACTGCATTTTAGTGAGCAACACAATAGTGTAGAGTAGAATTTGAAGAAAAAGTTTATCCGAAGGAATTTTTTTTATCTACGAAGGAATTTTTTTTTATCTACGAATGAATTTTTTTTTTGTGTGCTAAATTGTAAATATTCATTAAAAATGAAAAATTTGGATGTTACAAATTGTGATAACAATTGAACAATCTAAAAGTTTGGTTCCATGATAAAAAAAGAATAAGAAACATGGAACAAAAAAGTAATCGATACTTTGACGACACCGAACCTCTAAAGCAACAAGTAGCGATAAAGAGTTTGAAAACTCGAGAGAAAGATGAGACCGAGATATGGTCGAATGGAGAATAAGGACCGGGAAACGTCCACCTTGCAAAACAGAAATTGTTTCATCCGGTAGCTCGAAAAAGAGCATTTCCTCTAAAGAATCGGAGGAGGCCCGAACAAAGACAGTCCTCAACGGCTATAGAAAATTAAAATAGGTTTAAATTGAAAATGTTAAGAAGTTTTTGCATTGATGGAAGTTAGGTTAGAATTCAAAAATTGAAGACATTACCCAATATCCAAGACAATCGGATAATATGTTTTTTCGCATTCATGGAAAGTTAGGTTTAAAATTCAAATTGTTAAGACATCACTCAAAATCCAAGACAACTAGACAAAAACTCTAGACAGTTGTTGAAATTAAGGATATTAAATGGAGAAAAAGAAAAGAAGAGAAAAGCCAGCTAGGGTTTGGTCCATGCGCATGAGCAGTGAAAAGAGTACGTGGAAGGACCACGGGATGTTATGGACTTTGCGATGGTAGGAGTTACTTAGGACATACCTCGACTTAAGAACTCAAGACAGATATATTCTGTACGTACTTTGCTCTTCGGAATTTGAGCCTTTCCTTATTTGTGATTTTTCTCGAACCCAGTAACCTGCCTAATTTAAGAATTATTCAAGTTGATTTTGTACGACATTTGTATAAACGATTATTTTGTTTTGAACTTTTTAATTGCAATACGAGCTTTTAGATTTGGTTTGATGTTTCATTTGCAATAAATATGTCTTACAAATAAGTGGTTTTGGTCCAATTTTTTCATCATGTAGTCTCGAAATCAATTAATGATCAATTCTTTTTAACGTCATTTTTGCAACGTAGATATATCATACTATATGTTGTTTGCAAATAATAAGATTCGTCTTATCTTAATAAATTTAGTTATGTATACTTGCAAATTTTTTAATGAAAATAAATAAGGTTGGAATGTACGTAATACTAGCTAGGAAATTAACCAACATCTCAGCAACAATTTAGCTTAATTTAATCAAGAAAATGAATAGTCCTGGGCATTCGGGGTCCACGGGTCAAGTTCGGGTCGGTTTTTCGGTTTTCGGGTACCCGAAGTTAGAGCGGTTCGGGTCTTGTCGAGTTTGGATCGTTTAAAGATTTTAAATGAAACCCGATAAAACAAGACTTTCAGTTCGGTTGATGTAAAAAATGTACCCGAATAACCCAAAATAACATGAATAACCCAAATATATATATAAATTATATATATGCATATGTATATGCGATATATACATAATATGATATATTTGGGTACCCGATTGGATTTTGGGTTATACCCGAACCGATCCGAGAACTGAATTAGATTTACACAAGAATCGTTCGAATTTTACACAAACTAAAACCAAACCTAATATTTCGAGTCGAGTCGGGTCCGGGTTTTATGCAGAGCTCTAAAAATGAATATTAATATGAACAAAGTCTCTCCAATTCATTTGACTCTGAGACTTTGATTCGCTATCTACATTTGTCCAAGTTTCCTGTAATATGATTACCATTAACTATTGTTGTTATAGCTAGTTTGGTTTAACAATTCCTCAAAATTATGTTCCTCTATAAGAAATTAATTGTTTTTGGTAATATATTTTTAAATTAAATATATCCATGTTTTCACTATAATTATTTACATTTGAATTAACACGACCATACAAAAAAAATATATGTATCCACCATACACGCATAAGGGATTCATGAATATTAATTATCCTAACTATATAGGATGATGCTCAAGACTCGTCGTCAATGACAAATATTCATCATCATCAATGATTAAATCCACCTGTAAAGCGAGAAAATGTATTACACTATACAAATTGATTCTGAAATTATTTAAAACCCAGACAGCTATAGTCGATAGAGAAAACGAGAAGAACAAAAGAAGATTTCATCTGACAATTATGATATAGGAACATTCTGTACGAGATGTATATACTCTTAAACCCCATCTAATCTCTTGATTTAAATTGTTGACATTGTCGAACACAACAAAAAACCTTCGTTGTAAATGTAAACAAACATTCTTTATGATCATGTTTTTTTTTTTTTTTTTTNTTTTAAAATTTTGTTCTAAATTTAGCCTCATTAATTGAAAATGATAATAATTACAAAATTTTGATAATAATATAAAGTTAATATTAAAATGACTTAAAATCATTTTCTAATAAAAAAAAACTAAACTCTAAATTAGAAATAATGAACACAAACATAATGTTTAATTTTATTTTAGGTAAATAAATATTTATGTTATTTTCAAAAATTTTAATTTAGGATGATAGTTTAATAAAAAAAACATATTTTGTACTATTTTAAATTATTTCTCTTTTTAATTTTCACCGTACGAAAATATCAGAAAAGAAAGAAAAAAAAAGAAAAAGAAGTCAATGTTTGTACTTTGGTTTCTGCCTGTGGGGATAACATTTGAGAATCTTTTGCATAGTTTTTTAAAACAATGATTAAAAACCATCCAATGATTTTTAAGAAATTATTTGAACCATAAAACGTACATACTTTTTTGGGTTTTAATTATCAAAACAGAATCAGACTCTTATTTAAAAATAATATTAAATCAAAACGGATAAATTTCAGTTTGAATCAGATTTTAATCATCTTTATTAATTAACAAGAATCATATCGCAAAACGGCCCAACATTTTAGTCTCCGGCTACTTTAGAAATTAAAGACGGCCCAATGGATAAAATACATTACAAGCCTACACCTGAATGGCAGGCCCAAATAAAGCCCAAAAGAAACTAACTAATTCTGGAGTTGTTAGACAAGTAACCGGAAAAACGGTTCAAGATTTTATTTTTGCTAAAGAAAAATATTGACAAGGTAAGACGTAGGGGGTTATTGGTTCTTGTATTTTAATGGATTTGGAAATCCAAATAAAATCAAGTATTATTGGTTCTATAATTTTGAAATTCATATTCAAATCTTCTGTTATTGGTTCTATGATTTTAAAATCCATGTTAAAATAAAGTGTTATTCAATAGTAATGATTTTCATAAGGATTTGATTTTAATTTGGATTTTAATGGATTTATAAGTGTTTTTAAGAATAAAATACAAAGAAGCAAATATCGAGTGAAACCTTGTTATTTGGTTGGATTTGGATTTACAAGTGTTTTTTTTTTCAAGATGAAACTACTACGTAGAATTAAAAATAGAAAGACACCTATCAATTAATGTGTAGAAGAAAAGACAAGAAATAACTACATGTATAACATTAAGTTACTACATGTTACAAGGCTAGTTTCTAAGTGAATATGTAACATCTACTACATGCTGGACACGAGACTAGCTAGTTTCTAATTGGAGGTTCAAAACACTGTCCGTGAGACCTCTCAGGTTTCATGTAATCAGTGCCTGCTAATGTACAAACAAAGATTGTGATTGTTCTGCACGATCGCTAAACTGAAAATAGTTTTTTGAAATGGTAAAAAATATAGATAGAAAAAGTCAATTTCATTATAAAAACTCGTAGTCTAATCGAACACATAAAATAATCAATCCAACAATAGATAATAATAAATTCATCACCCAATGACGTTACGCTCAATGGACATGTTAAGGAACATATCTTTCATCCCTAATCTTCAAATCTCAATTCCTAATTTTTAAGTCTGATATTCCTTTTCCTTATAAGACACATACATAAATCGTACTTGCATGTGGTTTACACAACTTTCTTCGAAAGTACTGTCGAACAGATAGTTTTCCTGAAGAAACAAATTCTGATGAAGAAGAAGAAGAAGATCTTGAAGAAGTTAATAACAATGATGTAGAAATTCTTGGAACTCAGGATCAAGAAAGAGAACATGCCAATCAATTGAGAGCAGCAATAATTGCAACAAATATGTGAAAGAAAAAGAACCAAAATTTTTTTTGGTTTGTTTTTTTTTTTTTTTATAATACTAAAATTCTTGTAAATCTATTTGGTTGATTTACAATAATCATTTATTTGATTTTGAAATCTAACTATTTAACTTTGAAATCCATTTCTCTGATTTTAAAATCAATGGATTCATTAAGATTTCTAAATATGAGAAATCCATTAAAATGCAAGAACCAATAACCCCCACGTAATATAGAACTGATTGGTAGATTAGCTTATAAATACTCTCGAGATTTTAATAATATTATTTTTTGATAAAATTAACCTAATATTATTTTTTTTAAATAGAAATTTAACCAAACAGGAGCTCATATATGTTCGGAATTTGCCGGGTTAAAACTTGTTCAATCATCGCTCCAAGCAGAAGCTTTGAGTTTTTTTTGCAAGTACTTCAATTGATATGGATCAAAGGATGGAGAATAGTATGGTTCGAGGGAAATAACTTGGAGTTGACAAAATTGATCAATCGAAAACAAGAACATACAAAAATTGGTAATTTGTTGATAGATATTCGATTTTGGATGATGCGTCTACCCGAATGCTCTTTGGTACATATAAATTGAGAGAAGAATAGTGGTGCAGATATGTTGACAAAGAAAGTATATGAAGCAGGTGATTTGTTTTCATTTTTTAATGTAGCACCATATTGGTTAATATCCTACTTGTATTATCCTTACGCTATATAAATCAATAAAATCAGATGTTAAAAAGAAAAAAATTAACCAAAGCAAAGTTTGATTGGTTCAACTCTAGAACTCTTGAGAGAAAGCATTTTTTTTATTTTTTTTTGCGTTGATTTGTTTCAAGACGATATTTTCCTACTTAAATTTTGTTTAAAAATATTCGTTGGATAATATATAAGAGAAGTTTAATGTATATCTGTTACCAAAACTATATCCACTTTTACGGATACAGATGAGATTAGTAGATAGATTCAATAACGAGAGAATCTCTCTACAGAATCTAAATCCTTTTTTCACCTTAAAGTCTTTAACCTTATATAAAAGATTCACAGCACCTCCCAAAACCCTCCTTAAAAAAAAAAATAACTCTCCGATCTCTTTCAATGGCCGAGATTGTAGAGCACTCGACCGGAGCCATGGAGATAGAAGAAGTCGTCGATGATGAGTTAGACCGGTGCGCGGTGGACGAGGTCGAGCTAACCGTTCCAAAAACCGACGATCCAACGTTACCGGTTCTCACTTTTCGAATGTGGGTTTTAGGTCTTGGTGCGTGTGTCATACTCTCGTTCGTGAACCAGTTTTTCTGGTACAGGCAGATGCCGTTGACCATTACTGGAATCTCGGCTCAGATCGCTGTCTTGCCGCTCGGTCACCTGATGGCTAGAGTGCTTCCGAATAGGAAGTACTTGGAAGGATCAAGGTGGGAGTTTAACATGAATCCTGGTCCTTTTAATGTCAAGGAACATGTTATGATCACGATATTCGCTAACTCTGGAGCAGGAACGGTTTATGCGACTCATATACTTAGTGCTATTAAGCTTTACTATAAGAGATCTCTTCCGTTTCTACCGGCTTTTCTCGTTATGATCACTACTCAGGTAATAATTCTTATGTGCCCTAGTTTAAGCATGCAATCCCTTTTCTTCGACTTGAAATCAAATTTTACTTTTAACTCTGGTTAAGAATTTTGCATATATATAATTTGGTAAATAGATATAGATCGTTAGAGAAATATTACTTTAACCATAACTAAACTTAGAAACTTAATTAGTTTCTTTATTAACTCTGAAGTTTTGTGAAGACTGATCAGTTTCTGTCCCCAAGCAAAGGATATTGTTGACGTTGGTTTGAAGTTTGTGGTTATTGGTTAGACTAAATCGTTATTACTTGTATTAGTGTAAGGTTTTGTTTTTAAATTTGGAAAATTTTGTTAAAAAGGTTTAAGTGTTTGGTGAATTTGTTCTCACTTTGTTGACATGTGAAATCTCTTTTTGTAGTTTCTCGGATTCGGGTGGGCTGGTCTATTCCGTAAACACCTTGTTGACCCTGGTGAGATGTGGTGGCCAGGCAATCTAGTTCAAGTGTCTCTCTTCAGGTAATATACTTTTTATCACACATTTATAGAATTGATCTCATCTTCAGGATTAGTCTCACTTAACTAGTTGACTAACCATTGCAGTGCCTTGCACGAGAAGGAAAAGAAGAAAAAGGGAGGCATGACCCGGATCCAATTCTTCCTCATAGTCCTTGTGACTAGCTTCGCATACTACATTCTCCCCGGTTATCTATTCACAATGATAACTTCCATCTCATGGGTCTGTTGGCTTGGTCCGAAATCGGTTTTGGTTAACCAACTCGGTTCAGGTGAACAAGGTCTTGGTATTGGCGCAATTGGTATTGACTGGGCTACAATTGGCTCTTACCTAGGTAGTCCACTCGCTAGTCCGATCTTTGCTACCGTCAATGTAGCCATCGGCTTTGTGGTGGTCATGTATGTGGCCACTCCGATTTGCTACTGGCTTAATCTTTATAATGCCAAAACATATCCCATCTTCTCAAGTGGGCTTTTCATGGGCAATGGCTCGTCCTATGATGTTTTGAGCATCATTGATAACAAGTTCCATCTCGACAGAGAAGTCTATGCAAAGACTGGTCCTATCCATATGAGCACTTTCTTTGCGGTTACATATGGTCTTGGGTTTGCTACTTTATCCGCAACTATGGTCCATGTTTTACTCTTTAACGGAAGGTAATTAATCTCTATCAAACCTTCACAATTACATTTTCCTTTCTATTTCTGTAGTTAACCATGGTAGTCTTCATAGATCCGAGCACGTAATAGTATTCGCTTTTGTATTCTATAGGGATCTATGGAAGCAAACAAAGGGAGCTTTCAATCGGAACAAGAAAATGGATATACACACAAGGATCATGAAGAAAAACTACAGAGAAGTCCCCATGTGGTGGTTTCATGTGATCCTCGTACTCAACATTGCGCTCATCATCTTCATCTCTGTGTACTACAATGCAACCGTGCAGCTACCTTGGTGGGGAGTGTTGCTAGCTTGTGCCATTGCCGTCTTCTTCACTCCTCTTATCGGTGTTATCGTCGCCACCACTAACCAGGTACGTAAAAACTACATTAGATTGAGAAACAAAATAGTGTTTTACCAATTAATTCTTTTGAGTTTTGGTGAAATGTAACCATTTGTAACAATATCATGAAAATCTCCTATTGCTTTTAGGCACCGGGTTTGAACGTCATCACGGAATATGTAATCGGATATATCTATCCAGAACGTCCGGTTGCGAACATGTGCTTCAAAGTGTATGGATACATCAGCATGACTCAGGCTCTAACATTCATCCAAGACTTCAAGCTCGGTCTCTACATGAAGATCCCTCCAAGAAGCATGTTCATGGCACAGGTCACTAATTACCCCTTTAATCGATCATTAATTATTTGTTACCGCGGCGTAATGATCATACTAGCTAACACAAGTTTTTTCAGGTTCTTGGGACGCTTGTGGCTGTGATAGTCTACACAGGGACTGCTTGGTGGTTAATGGAAGACATTCCTCATCTATGTGACACATCTTTGCTCCCTCCAAACAGCCAATGGACATGTCCGATTGATCGTGTCTTCTTCGATGCTTCTGTGATTTGGGGACTTGTCGGACCACGTAGAATGTTCGGTGACTTAGGAGAATACTCAACCATAAACTGGTTCTTCCTCGTAGGCGCAATCGCTCCTTTCTTGGTCTGGCTAGCAACCAAAGCGTTTCCATCTAAAAAATGGATCTCGAAGATACATTTTCCGGTTATTTTAGGAGCAACCGCGATGATGCCACCCGCGATGGCTGTAAATTTCACGAGTTGGATCATCGTGGCGTTTATTTTCGGACACTTTTTGTTCAAGTACAAGAGGGAATGGTGGAAAAAGTATAACTACGTTTTGTCGGGCGGTTTAGACGCAGGAACCGCGTTTATGACCATACTGATATTCCTGTCGCTAGGACGCAAAGGCATTGGATTGTTGTGGTGGGGAAACGCTGATGATAGCACAAACTGTAGCTTCGCGTCTTGTCCTACCGCTAAAGGCGTTATAAAGCATGGATGTCCCGTTTTTTGACCTTATCACTCCTTAATTTGCTGTTTATTCTTCTATCTTCGGTATTATTATTATTTTTTATTCATGTCGTTGTGAAGTTAGTTTGGTTTATCTTGGATTTTTTATTTTTTTTACAGAACTCTACAACAGCTTTAGTAAAATATTAATATTCTTTGAAATTCGTTTTATCTGTTGTGAATCAATAAAATTCTGGGCTAGCTATTAACCTCGGAAAATCGGCTCTGTTTTTGGATGGCGGTAATACCTCTTTAACTCAAAGTCTCTCAGTTCGATTTGGCCTCCTCCATGGTGCTTTACCAGTGAGATACCTCGGTCTTCCTTTGTTACCCCATAAAATGAAGCCAGAGGATTATCAGCCCCTACTCGACAGGGTCAATCGGAGAATCTCCTCCTGGTTGGTCAAACATCTCTCCTTTGCTGGTCGGTTGCAGCTGATTAAATCAGTGTTATTTGGGATCATCGTTTTTTGGGCAGCAGTATTTCCTCTACCGAAAGGTTGCTTAGCAGAATTGGAGAGAATGTGTTCCGCTTTTTTATGGTCAGGAGATTCTGCATCAGCCCGGGGAGCTAAAGTTTCTTGGGATTCAGTATGTACTTCAAAGGAAGCAGGAGGATTGGGACTTCGAAGACTTGATGCTTGGAATAAAGTGTTTGGTCTCAAGCTTATCTGGCTTCTCTTTACAAAGAGTGGTNTACATTTCCCTTACAGATCGAATTTCAAAATGACCCTGAAAAAGAATCTTGGTTGAAGATGAGATCACTATCTCTTTTTCGATCCTCTAAAAAATTATGATCACATCTACTAGGCTACATATCTTTTGTTACAGTAAATTTCAATACCAAAAGAATCTCAACACCAAGATCCCAAGATCAGGCTTCATAATACTCTTCAGCTTCTTTAAAACATCAACTTGAGTACAAAAATAAACTTGATTACAAAAATGGTAGAGTATTCCGCACTGTATCTATTTTTAGAGTTCTCTTAAAAAAAAAACTTGAGTATAGAGATGGTAGAGTATTTTATTTTCCTCAACAGATGGTATGAATCTTTCCAGATTATACGGTATGGATTCAATTCAGTTTATAATTTTTCTTTTCTTTTCAATTTTATTAGTTTTAACAGAAAATGAAACCAAATAAACCATTTTTACTTTGGTTTTCATTTCAATGAAATTTTAGTTTGAATTCGGTTCAATTTCAGTTAGAAATATATATATGAATTATAAGTCTAATAGTGATTTGATAATTACGATTATATTTATTAATACAATTACATATTTACATTTGCGATGATGATATATAATTAAAACATTGAAATTTAATAGATTTTGGTTTATAAAAAAAAATCTATTTGGTTTCGGTTTGATCCATAGTACTCGGTTACTGTTATTTGCCTCATTCCTCGTCTTTCGGTTACTTTTATTTTCTTCACTCCTCGTCTTTACGAGTCCTTGAATCAAAAATCAAACATTTAAGATTCTCTTCCAAAGAATCAAATAAGTATCAATTACCTTTAACAAAAAAAAAAAATATCCTCTTACTTAATTAGGATCGGCACAGATTTTCGAACTTTATTAGAACTGGGCTTATACAGTTTTCTTTGCAGCCTATTTCATCATTTGGCACAGATAAAGCTGACGATTTCTTAACCAAAAACGGAAAAAATTACTCCATAAATTCAAAAAAAATAAGTTTCCTTAATCTTTTTATTTTACAGTCAATGGTCTCATCTACAACAAATAAATGACTGATTTGGTTGTGTATCCGTAATTCCGTATCATATTTCCTTTTATGGAAATATATCACTAAAGATATAATACCAAAATTAATACAAAACATTTGCTTGATATCTCTGCACCCAAAGAAAATAAAATTCAATTTGGTTCTGGAGTTCATATAAATTCAGGATCTCAATTCAAAACACACAACCCAAGGAAGAAAACACTTCTGGAGTTCTCTCTGTGAGTGTGTGTATTTCCTCTGTTTATATGATTTATATATATATGTGTGTGTGTGTGTGTGCATTTTTATATTTTACAAGAGAAACGTATAAGAACGGTTACATAAACACGATCACACATAACAATCCGTTTATTTTATGCATAGCAGAGAGACAAAACAGAAGAGTGGAGCACAATGAGAGACATTACAGAGCCAAGATCGGATACGGCGTCGGAATCTGAACTTTACGCCGACGATGAAATCAGTATAGTTCCACAAGTGGAATTAACGGTTCCTAAAACCGACGATCCAGATTCACCGACGGTTACATTTAGGATGTGGGTTTTGGGCATAACCGCTTGTGTCCTCTTGTCATTTCTCAACCAGTTCTTTTGGTACAGAACCAATCCTTTGACCATCTCCTCTGTTTCGGCTCAGATTGCTGTTGTTCCCATTGGTCATCTCATGGCTAGGGTTCTTCCAACAAGGAGATTCTTCCAAGGGACGAGGTGGTCTTTCACGATGAATCCTGGTCCGTTTAGTACCAAAGAACATGTTCTTATAACTGTTTTCGCAAACTCGGGGAGTGGATCTGTTTACGCTAGTCACATTCTAAGTGCTGTTAAGCTTTACTACAAGAGAAGGCTTGATTTCTTGCCTGCCTTGCTCGTTATGATCACAACTCAGGTAGCATTTGATAGCTTTTTATTGCAATTGATTTTCTAGGTTTAGGGGGTTTGTAAAACTAAAGAGTTTGTTTCTTGTGCTGCAAGGTATTGGGATTTGGTTGGGCTGGTTTGTATAGGAAACATTTAGTTGAGCCTGGTGAGATGTGGTGGCCAAGCAATCTTGTTCAAGTTTCTCTCTTTAGGTGACGATTCCTTCTAATGATGCTATGTTTTCTCTTTTCACATTAATCATCTTATATTAAAGAATCTCTGGTATTGATCATATACAGAGCGTTGCATGAGAAAGAGAAGAAATCAAAATGGGGAGTTAGTCGAAACCAGTTCTTTGTGATCACGCTAATCACCAGCTTCGCCTATTATCTTCTTCCTGGTTATCTCTTCTCTGTCTTAACCACCGTCTCTTGGTTATGTTGGATTAGCCCTAAATCGATTATGGTAAACCAGCTCGGTTCGGGGGCAGCTGGTCTTGGTATCGGTGCCTTCGGTCTAGACTGGTCAACCATCGCGTCGTACCTCGGAAGCCCATTTGCTAGCCCATTCTTTGCCACAGCAAATGTCGCGGTTGGTTTCTTTCTTGTGATGTACGTAATCACACCTCTCTGTTACTATCTTGATTTCTTCAACGCCAAAACCTTCCCAATCTACTCCGGTAAACTCTTTGTAGCCAATGGCCAAGAATACAACGTAACCAGCATCATCAATGCCGATTTCCGCCTGGATCACAAGGCCTACGCAGAGACCGGACCAGTCCACATGAGCACTTTCTTTGCTGTTACTTACGGGCTCGGTTTCGCCACCTTGACTGCTAGTGTTGTCCATGTCCTGCTTTTCAATGGCAAAGATCTTTGGACCCAAACCAAAGGAGCTTTTGGAAAAAACCACAAAATGGATATACATACAAAGATCATGAAAAGGAATTACAAAGAAGTTCCTCTCTGGTGGTTCCTTTCGATTTTCGTGGTGAATCTTGTAGTTATTGTCTTCATATGTATTTACTATAAGACACAGATCCAGCTTCCTTGGTGGGGTGCTTTCTTGGCTTGTTTGATAGCTATCTTCTTCACTCCTCTCGTTGGTGTGATCATGGCCACTACTAATCAGGTTTGAAGAGAGACTCACATACATATATAACTTAGGCAGCAAAAACAGGTTATGTTAACTAAACCGGTTTTTTTTTTATGTTTTGGTTGTTGCAGGCTCCGGGTTTGAACATTATCACGGAGTACATAATTGGGTATGCATATCCAGAGAGACCTGTTGCTAACATATGCTTCAAGACTTACGGATACATCAGCATGTCCCAATCTTTGACTTTCCTAGGTGATTTGAAGCTTGGTACTTACATGAAGATCCCACCAAGAACCATGTTCATGGCCCAGGCTAGTCTTAATATTCCCACACACTATCTTGTCTTCTTACTAGGATAGGCCCGGTCAGTAAAAGGCTAAACCCGCCACTAGCTAGGCCAATCCGTTTCACTTTTATGTTTTTACGATTTAACCGCGGGTCCATTAATCAACCCGCGGTTAATCAAAAGTGATATGCTTGACGGGATGGGCTTGTCTGTCCTGTGGCGGGTTTAGCCCTATACAGGTCAAGCTAGCCCTGATCGCTTACAAACCGGGCCACGGATTGGCTTTTTTGGGCCCATCACAACATTCCTAATACGTCATATAAATCTCTCTAAAACAGAAAACATTTGACAAATTTATTCTTGTTGTTGTTTGGCTCAGGTTGTGGGCACTTTAATAGCTGTCTTCGTTTACGCATTAACAGCTTGGTGGCTAATGGCCGAGATCCCAAACCTCTGCGACACTTCTCTCCTTCCACCAGGAAGTCACTGGACTTGCCCAACCGATCGAGTCTTCTTCGACGCATCAGTAATCTGGGGACTTGTAGGACCAAGAAGAATGTTTGGTGATCTTGGAGAATACTCAAACATAAACTGGTTCTTCCTAGGAGGAGCAATAGCTCCAGTGTTGGTCTACTTAGCGACAAGACTCTTCCCGAACAAGAAATGGATCTCAAGCATTCACATCCCTGTTCTGATTGGAGCCACGGCTATAATGCCACCAGCTTCTGCGGTTAACTTCACGAGCTGGCTCGTTATGGCGTTTGTGTTTGGACACTTCGTGTTTAAGTACAAAAGAGAATGGTGGCAGAGATATAACTATGTTCTGTCTGGGGGAATGGATGCAGGAACTGGATTTATGTCTGTGCTTTTGTTTATTGCGTTGCAACGTAGTGACATTGTCCTTGATTGGTGGGGAAATGCTGGTGAAGGTTGTCCTGTTGCTAAATGTCCAACTGCTAAAGGTGTGATTGTTCATGGTTGTCCTGTTTTCTAAGTCAAGATTTGTAACTACTCTATTTCTTTATTACATTTTCCATTACTACGTTGGTAATATGTTTTTTTTAGTTTGTGTAAATAAATCTGCTTCTTCAGTATTGCTGCTGCCATACTGTTTTAGACTATATTTTGTTTCAAAAAAAAGTATTGACTTAATTTCGTTAGTATTGAGAGAATCTGAGATTTCTAACATAAGACAAAAACAAGTAAATTTATAGAAGGAAACACGTAAAAGAAGAAGACATTGGGAGAGTCACACAAGAATCCAAACAAAAGCAAACAACATTATGGGTCATTGAACAAACTACAAATATGACTTTTATCACTCTATGTCCCCAACCAGTTGCATACAGAAAAATCTTAAGAAAACGGCTTTACAAAGTTCTGAAAAATTATCATTTCTCTCTTCTTTTTTAGTAAACATCAAGATGTCTCCTCCTGGAGCCTGTACAACGTGATTTCTTGCTGCTTGAAATAACGGCGATCCTCTTCGTCAACCAGCACAAGATTCAGATAATACTTAACGCTGAATTTGTTGTTTATGTTCTTATGCGTTGGTGTCAGATCGTAAGGTGTCAAGAACAGTCTTACAGGTATCGATTCGCCTGCACCATGTCTCAAGGTTACAAAAAAGAGCAAAAGGTCTGAGTGAGTTTGAGAACATTTGATGAATTACCTCTAACTGGAGCACCGTCCATTAACTCAAATTTGGCTAGTGTTTCTGTCTCGACGTGAGTGTTAGCTCCTGCTCCTGTTGATTCTCGCCGTCTGATTTCAAGATCCATATTCTTTATCTTGATTCTCACCAGAAGAAAGTATATTTTCCCAAGGATAACATCTTTCAGGTGATACCTGCATCCAGAGCATATGGAATTAGCTGTTGTTTTTAATTTTCCTTATCACCTGAACTTGAAATAATGAAAATGAATTTGTCTTACTTGCTTTTATTGTACTCAAATTCGATATGCAGACAGTCCTCGATTCCAACTTCCATCTGTACAACGGGTAAGGGTCCAATGGAATTAAGCATTTCTAGTGCTAAGACGAATGTGGGGAGAAGAAGAAGAGCAGAGGTCAAGTAACTCGGGAGGTAAAATCAGATTTTAAGAGAAAAAGGATTTAGTATCACAAGCACAAGCGATAAGGAATCAGAAAATTGAGGGTGAAAAAAAAAAGAGTGTGGGTTCTAGAATCTTTTCCAAAAATGAAAAACTTGGATCATATTAGAACTCACCTTGATGCTGTTATTGATTGGAGGTAGTGGAGTATAGTTACGGACCTGTTTCAGAGCCATGAAACATACCAACTTAAATACTATCATGCCACAAAGACAGAGCCAATAATTTGAAAAAACATACCACAAAGTCCTGATATTCCACGATGCTTCCAGCATAGCCACGTGTAACTGTAACTTTGAGGACATACCTGAAGATAACAGAAACAAAAACTATGTACTACAATATGAAAAATTGAGAATTGTTTGAATTTGATGTCAAATAAGAATTTGATGTTACCTTAGGCGCACATTCACGCCATTGTATGTCTCATATGGCATCTCAACGGTCGAAAATTCAAAAGGGTATGCCTTCTTCTCATATATTTCTCCAGGTACATCAAGCTCACGCACTGATAATTAGAAATAGGAACCACAAAGATAGTAGGATCGATCAGCTACTTATAACTAAGAGTAAGCTACTTATAATGACGATACTACTGAGCAAAAGAACAGATCCATGTCAGAATAGAAACCCTAAGTTCTGACTCACCCAAGGAAGTGAAGTCATAGAAGTTTCCTCTGTCAAAGTACATTTCTGTCAAAAAAACAAAAAAAACACAAAGTTCATTAATAACTTATAAGTAGTAATCATACAAAGAAATGAGTTAGAAACCACATTAAAAAAACGGACAGAAATTGCACACCTATTTGACCAAGAAGCTCAACTTTAACACCATTGTGCTCCACCTTTTTCCCTTGATATGGTTCAATGCAAACCTATAAAAGACGATTTATGAAAAAACTAATTTAAAACAATTCCCTCAAACTCCTGATGACTAGAGATCAGAACAAAGGCAAGTACCTTCCCAGCAATAGTTTCTTGACTCTGGAAAAGTGGATTCATAACTGTTTGTCCATTATCTTTCTTAATCGGTACCTAGTGCGACAGAGATCAGGTAAAGACGGTAAGAAACCCCGTAACCTAACTTCATTCACAGGACACCAAAATTCGAGATGAGCAAATTATTGCATTATAGACTTATAGTGCGCAAAACGGATTATAAACCTGAAGAGAAATGTGTACCTGTTTACGAGTTTTCCCATCAGTAAATGTGATTGAAATATTACATGCCGGCTTGAAAGCTCCAAGAAGATAATTCTGTGATATTAATCCCAAAAAAAAAGTGTTCAACTTGAGTACAAATTCACAAACGCATCGAGAGACGAAGCAAAGAAGGGAAACTTTGAAGTGAACAAGTATTACGAGCACTAACCATGATGAGAAGATTCGATCCCGATCAAAATAACCTGTTCAGGAGCATAAGAATCCAGCAAAATCAGCAGCAAAAGGGGTTTGGATTCGAATTCAAAGAACACCGAGAATAGAAACAAACCCTAATCTCAATTCGTGCGAAAGCAATCAAAGAAACCCCGCAGAAAAGATGTAAATGCTACAACGATGTGAACAAGGCTTGATCGAGAAAAGAGGAGAGATCGATCTAAAACTAGATTCCGATTGAACAACTGATAAGTGAGGTACCTTCTTCTGAGGTGAAATCAAGGGCGTAATTCAATCGGAGAAGAATCGATCAAATCGACGAAGATTCTGACAGAGTCACGGAAGAAGGTCTTTGGAAAAGAAAAAAAAAACTATCTCAAGTTGACCATAAAAGCCCAATTACTTTTCAAAAGCCCAGCCCAGCCCAGATGAGAGAAAACATGTGTCCTGTTTGTAGTGAGGCGTTTACAATTTTCCCTTTCTTTTCTTTTTTGAAACAAAGAACAAAATTGTTAAACGGTAAAAAAAACAAACACATTCTCCGCTGCAGCATAGATATTTTTCATATGAATATATTTATTACACTTCTGCGAGTTCACCGATCCAGTAAACCGTTCTTCGGTTTAAGGTTAAATTTGAATAATTTTAGTTTTTAATATTTTGTTAGCAAGATTTATCTTATTTATATGTATTTTTTGTGAATTCACTTTATTGTAGGAACCCTAAACTCTCAATTTAGAGAGAGAGAGAGAGAGACACACGTTGATACCACATTAACAAAACAACACATTAGCTTAGAAGTTTTTACTGATGAAAATATATAATTAAATAAAGAAATACAAAGATAATAAATAGAAAAAAATGTGTAATGGGGTGAAAACAAAAACAAAAAGGGAAAGGGAATATGGTAATTTGGAAAAAGTGGCAACCCTATGGGAAACAGAAACTCGTGCCTCAAAGATTCAGACAAGTTTGAATGATGTTGTTATTGGCCCACCACTGTCCTTGCTCGAAATAAAACACAAACGTTTTGATTCATTGCAATTTGAGAGGAAATGTGTAATAAAAATATTTGTAGACTCAGGAAAGTCATGCGTTGTATAGTTCCCTGAATTTTGTTTGTCATAGAGACAAAACTTCCACTAAACTTTTGGAAAATCATGACATGTGTCAAATAGACCTAAATCTTCCCCCTACCTACCTATTTGAAACTATAAATTCCCGACGTAATCAGAACTGTTAGATCTTGACGGAACCCGGATCCAGGGATCTTGAATATTTATTATTTAAAATTCTCTCAAGTTTGATAATTCATTTATCTTCTTCCTTTCTCTTCTCTTAATTTGTTTGTTAATTCATCATTCACAGTTCCACTATTCACAGCTCATGTACTTTAACCCATCGATCACAGTTACTTTATCACTCCTTTTGCCCTTCTTTGAGACAAGTCATGTCCAAGTAATTATCATATTTGTTATGAGAAAGGTTAAAATACATGCACTCTTTTTTTTTTTTGCTTTCTTTTGATTTTATAATTATTAATTTCCTTATAAAATATATTATACACTTTATGGTATAAAAGGTATTCAAGTTTTTTATTCAACCTTACCAAACTATTAAAAAAAAAAAACATTTATAGCATGGAGGTTATGTGATTCATTAAGCTTAAAAAAGCACTTATGTTCTACATTTTCCTTCCAAAGTAGAATTAAAGCCATGTTAATACGCATGATTTTGTATAACTAGGATAATATGACAGTCATGAGCTTAAATAATTTACGTATTTTTTCATAGATTTTGCTTTCGCACAGCTAATTTTGATAGATTTAATTATATTTTAAATCGATGTTTGACTAAGCCTCAACAATGAATTTATTTGTAATAAATGTTTCACTTGCCGAATACTCATTTTATTTTTGAGAAGATGAAGACCGGTCATTAAATTTATTGCTATGCTGGTTAACATATTTAATGTAAGGACCGGGTTTTTAATGTGAAAATTCGTACTATTTCCGGATGTATATACATCACGACTTAATTATAAAATTATCGTATGTATATGCTTTTTTTACTATAAACTGATCCCAACTTTAAGGAAATAAGACAATATCATTAATTATAATATACTCCATCCGTTCTGAATTAACTGATGTTTTAGAGAGTTTTTTTTTCCACAATTAAATGATGTTTTCACTTACCAATGCGAAATTAAATGATTTTTTATTATTTTTGACCAATTACATTTTATAGACTATTTGTTAATTGGTTCAGATGAATAATAAATGAGGTTTTAGTATATAAAAAAACAAAAATTAATTGTTTCCTTAATTTTGTGTGCATATTACTAAAACACCATTTAATTCAGAACAGAGAGAGTATATTTTATTTTTAGTATATATAAACTTTGTCATAGAAATAAATTTATATTAGGATAAGGTCACTCCAAGTCTCCAAGTGGATAATAATTATTTTGTGTCAAACCTCAAACATGATAAATCATAAATCTAACATGTATAGTTTTTTCTTCTTCTTTTATTTTCTTTTCTTCCATAGAATATTCACCCAACAAGAAACCTTGTTCCATTATTAGACCCACAAAAGCCATCCTAAGAATAGTTATATAAGCTACATTTTTGTTAGTATGATATCATCTATATTTGAACATTTGTTTGTGTTAAACTTTTAATATATGATTTTTAAAATAATAATCGTAATTCGTAAACGAAAATGTGGGCTTTTGGGCCAATTAATCAATTTGAAGGTCCATATGTTTTGTTCCTGAAACAGTTTCTGGACATAGAATATGATTGAATACTTCCGAGCTGCATACCGTTAAGGATGTTTTATCGCTCATCTTTGTGGCTTCCTTGTAATTGCTTGGAAATGAACCGGCATTGTACCGACAATTTTCTTGACCAATTCGGCCTGAACCGAATACCAATGTATCGAACTTCTATAACGAAATCATCAAGAAGGAACATTCTATGATTACATGAAAAAAATTACATTAAGAGAGCCAAAAAATAATCGATGAACCCATTTTCGTATAACACAAATGATAAATTTCTGTTTCTAACAACCATTCATTGCTGCAGCTATTATACTCTTGCTTTGAATCATACCAATTCCATCAAAAGTGGATCGCCTTTGGCCATCTTTTGTACCAATTTGATGAAATCTTGTTCACTCAAGATGCTCCAAGGATGAACCGCGGGTGTTTCCGCAGAATAAAAACTCAAAGAAGAGTTCAACAAAGCTGGTTCTATCTTATATACCATTGAACCTAGAACCGGGTCAAAATTCTGAGGCGAATCCATCGACAGGAAGAACATAGGCACAGCCACTTTGTAATGCAAATCCATATCGCCCACGAGATTAACAAGATCGGTAAAGTCAGCAACGAAGCGTTTAGGGACATAGAATACTTCTGAGCTGCATACCGCTAAGACTATCTCATGGCTGTTCTTTGTGGCTTCCTTGTAATTGACTTGGAAATTAACCGGCATTGTACTAACAATTTTCTTAACCAATTCCGCCTGAACCGAATACCAATCCGAATTCCCAGCTGGTCTCACTGTTGTCCATGACTCAGCAACCTGAAAAGGGACTCCATGTATGTTAATAAACCAAATCCAACCGAAATTCCTCAATTCAAAACCGAGTAAGCTTAACAAAACAAAAAAAACAAATGGTAACAATATTTTTAATACAGAACTAAGTGCAATGCAACCAAACTGAACCAAACAAACTAAAATTCTCAACTTTAACTAAATATATACATAGCAACTTGATGAGCACCTTGTCTGTAGTCCAGAGCTTAGTTTTGTCGGCTTGAAGTAAATTCCAGTAATTGAGAATAGTATCATCTTCAACAAACAAAAACCCGTCTGCGCTGCTGTACCGATCAAATATTTTCGGTAGACACCTGAAATATATATAACACAAATTAAGGTAGAAAGAGAATAGGTTGAAACTGAGATCTTCATAGGTTTCTTATATTACTTGTAGATGTGATCGAGTTTAGCTTCTTCGACGTAAAGATCTGAGTTTTTACGAGAGGACAAAATGACAACGGTTTTGAATATCCGCCCGTAAAGCAACCTCCATTCAAGAGCGGTGCGTTCCACAGGTCCGTTACAGAACATAATAAGCACGACATTCCCGAAATTCTTCCTCCACCTGATTAAATTCCCAATTTCAGAGCTCACTGTGCCTATCTCCTCGACCCCGAGGTGAACCGAAGGCAATTTCCTAGGAACAAACTCTTTTCTATCTCCATGCCCTATGGTTGCTCGCGGGCGATCCAATTCAAGTGACATTAACCGAGGTTGTTGGTATCCGACAGTAAGCAAATCCTGGAGCCAAGCAGCTGTGAATTTGACATCCAGTTCAGTCCAAAACCCTTGTTCAGCCATAACAAAGCTCAAATCAAGAATTGTCTCGAAGAATCTATGCTTATCTGATCTCCAAGCAAGCAAGAACTTGATCAAACGACCGACATTGACATGGAGATCTTTCTCATCCGAGAACGGGTAAGCTTCGACGCGATCATACCGGTGAACGGTAGGAGGATAAACAGCAACATAACCACCAAGCTCCCATAAAAGCCTCTGTCCCCAGTAACCTCTAAGCACATCCGAAGCCATGGAACTAACCGAAACAGGAAGCATTAACCCCCAAAACGCCGAGGAATGGTATAAGGTGTTAAACGAATTCACAGGCACCATCATACCTTGAGGCAACGCGACTTTAGGAGAATGCTCATCGAATCTGATATCAAACGGTTCGAAAGTCGTCTTCCTGGTGAAATAATACACAGAATCAACATCCGGTAAACCATTGGAAATCCCTTGCTGTATAAACTGCTTACCACCAAAAACCTCAGTGTAATACTCTTCGTGATTGATCTCGCCTACGTTCTCTAATGGCAAACCTCTAGGCCAAACCGACCGTTGCCCGAAATGGATATAAGGATTCACCACAGTTCGATTCGGGTTCTCGTGACTATACTGCAAGATTGGTTCTTGCCTGGCGTCTTCACCTACCAACTCCACATCGAAATGTTTCCCAAGATCTCCATCGATCACTTGGCCACGATCATCCGCATCGTAGATCTTCTTTGCACCGTGCTGGATCGCGAACAAGTAACCGACGCTTTTGCGTACGAAGGAGTCGTAAGGCAAATGATCCAAAATCCGGTAATTCAGGTCGGCTTGAGCATCGAGAGATAAGAAAATCGCACCTTTGAGATTCCAATCTTTAGGGGTTAAGGAGTTTCCGATCGCTAGAACTTGCCATCCTTTAATCTTCACCAAACTCTTGAGCTCCTCCGTTGGGTACTTCGTCACCGACACCACGATCCATTTCTCCGTACGGAAACTAGCGTACGGGGAGGTTTTGTCGGAGACGACCTGGATCGTATTCCAGTTGATTTGAGGCCGAGTGAGAGACTGAATCGATTGAGTTGATTGGGACTGGAAGCAAAGGAGGGAAGCAGTGTCGGTGGTGTTGTAGAGGAAGAAGAAAGCAGCGACGGTGACGAGGACGAGGAAGAAGACAGCAATTCTATAGACATTGTCGGAAAACCATGACGAGAAATCTAGGTTTTTGGGTTCAGCGAATCGGTGGCTATGTTGGTGAATAGAAAGTTCTCTGATCCGTGATTTCGGCGGCTTAGGAGCCACACGATCCTGAACCAACATCAGATTCAAGCCCTAAACCGAAACCAAAATCAAGTCACACACAGCCAAAAGATAGAGAGCGAAGATAAGTGTAATTTGCTTTCCCGGGAAAACAAAACAGCGACTCTCTGCAAATCGGTTGTTGTCGGAATTGGAGGGTTGCTTATGCTTCAATTCAATGCAAACTGCGAAAGCGAAGTTGTTCGTTGAGCAGAGAGGTCAAATGTCTTCGTCAATCTCCCTAATTTCATATTATTTCCTTCTTTATTTTGTTGTTTACGTTTGATTACAGAACTACAATGCCCACCATCATCACTCATCTCCTTCTATGTACAAAAGAAAGAGTAAATGGTTCTGTAGGACCAGACCAACAAAAGGTCAAATCAATTATCCTAACTTATTTTAATTATCTAAATTATTTTCCTAATAATAACACATGTGTCATTTCAAGAAGATGTGGCAGATAAAGAATCAACGTATAGTTATCATACCACCAAATCAAAGTTTTCTTTTTCTTTGTTGTCGACAATCAATAAGTTGTGTTTTATACTAACATTTTGTGAAACGAATCTGTGATCATGCTTTCTCGGTGACAAAGTTTAGCTGTTCTTGCTCAACTGTGTAAATAAGAAGAATACACGAATCAACAACACCTACAAGATATACAGTAAAGAAAGAAGAGACTTTTTTTATGTATCTCGTCTCTCACCAATAGTCTCCACAGGAGCAAGTTCCATTCTTGAAATGATGAAACCTCCTAACATCTCTCAAGATGATTTCTCTGTCAACTATCTTTGAGATGAACTTTGTAGCAAGATGACAGTCATTACAAACCCTGAGGTTTTTAGCCACCCTAATAACCGTTCCCGGCGATGTGTTAAGTATCCCAAAGGCAATTGCTAGCTTCTCACTGTGTCCACAAAGCAAAACCTCTTTTTCATCTTCTTCTACATTGTGGAGCACACAAGATGTGTCAGGTACATATCCTTCTTTTCTCATTTTCTCCCACAACTTCTCCAGATATCCATGGAGCTTTTCGCTTTGCGGGTGAGACGAGTCACCGGCTATGAATTTATGTACCTCATCGCCATACTCGATCCAGCTACATCCAGGTTCTTTTCTCACACCTTGCTCTTTCATTTTTCTCCTTACCTCTGTTGCTTTATCCCAGAGGCCTGCAGATGAATAAATATTGGCAAGTAGCACATAGTGACTAGCTACATTTGGTTCCAATTGAATGAGATTCTGAGCAGCAATTTCTCCAATTTCTTGGTTATTGTGAATCCGACAAGCGCCAAGGAGGCTACTCCAAGCTCCAGCTTTGCCGAAACCAAGAGGAATCGTGTTCATGAGCTCATACGCTTCTTTAACTCTACCAGCCCGTCCAAGCAAATCTACAACACAAGCATAATGATCTGAGCTAGGTTCAACCCCGTAGTTGTTTTTCATATTGTAGAATATCCTTAATCCTTCATCCACCATGCCTGAGTGGCTACAAGCTGCAAATACTGAGATGAATGTAACCTCGTTTGGTTTTACTTTTTGAACCATCATCATTTTGAGCAGATCTATGGCATCTTGCCCGTTTCCGTGCATCCCATACGCCATTATAATCACATTCCAAGTTATAACATTTTTTATTGGAATCTGATCAAACACTTTTCTCGACATGTGTAGGCACCCGCATTTTGCGTACATGTCAACTAAAGCGCTTCCTACAGCCACATCGGTTGCCAAATTGTTCTTGATAGCGTAAGCATGGATTTCTTTTCCCTTTGCTAATGCTGATAGTGCAGCACAACTGGGGAGGATTGTCATAAGAGTGATGGAATTAGGTTTCAGACCAACTCGGCTAACACCCTCGCCCGCTTTTCTTTCAAAGTTTTGCATCTTGTGTAGCACAAGAAGCGCATCCTCATGGCATTCTGAGAATGCATAACCCGTAATCATTGTGTTCCATGTAACTAAATCTCTATCTTCCATTTTACCGAATATCATCTCAGCGATATCGATCTTTCCCAGCCTCGAATACATATCCATCAGTGCATTCTGCACAAACCTGTCTCCGTCTAGACCTCTTTTCACGACAAATCCATGGATCACTTCTTTTCTGGAGAATGCATTAGAACGGACACAAGCAGGGACGACACTTGCCATTGTGGTTGTGTTAGCCAGCAGCCCAGCACCTTCTTCCATTTCAATAAACAGAGACAATGCTTCCTCGTCATGCTCGTTCTGGGCATACCCAGCGATCATAGCATTCCAAAGGCCAATCTTTCTATCACTGATTCCATCAAATACTCGACGACCACTCAACACTTGCTTGCAATTGCAATACATATCAACCAAAGCACTGCCAACAAAAGAATTCTCATCCAGAGAGCCATTTTTCAAAGCGTAGGCATGCATTTCTTTTCCTGTGCGTAGCATCTCTAAGTGTGAACAAACAGGAAGAACACTTGAAATAGTGAACCCATCTGGTTCAACACCTTTGAGCACCATTTCGCGCAAATACTCCAATGCTTCAAGAAACTGCTCGTTCTGACATAACGAGCTCAATACAGTGTTCCATGTCACCAAGTCACGGCCTTCGAAAGTTCCAAGTAAGATTTTGGAAGATGCCAATTTCCCCAGTTTACCATACATAGCCACCAACGTGTTGATGATAAACGAATTCAAATCACCTTTTCTCAAACTATAGGCGTGAACCTGCTTACCCATCATCAATCCCTCGGGCATAGGCAAATTCGAGCAAGCAAGAGCCACACTCACCAAGGAAAACGAACTAGGCTCCACATTTTCATCCAACATACACCGAAATGCCTCTAACGCCATTTCCCACTTCTCAAAACTGCACAAAGAAGAAATCATAGAATTCCAAGAGACTTGGTTTCTGTCGGAAATTCTATCGAACACCTTATAGACAGCCCCGAAATCTCCACATTTTCTATACAAATTCACAAGAGTATTAGCAACAGTCACGGAATCCGCTCCGTACCCAAATTTATACACATGGGCATGAATCTGTTTCCCCAAATCCATGTCCTGAAGATCGGCTACAGCCTTGAGCAAAGCAGGGAACGCAAAATTATCGGGTTCGATACCCAAAACAACCATGTCAATGTAAGTGAAGACGGCTTCACGGAGCAAATTGGATCGAACCTTCGACCGGAGGGAATCAATCCACCACTCCTGAGAGCGTGATTGAGAGAAAAGTTTCGAAGATGCGCCATCAACGGCGTCGGTGACTTCCGATGTTGCAGAGGTTGGTGTGGCGCGTTGAAGATAAAGAGGTTTGTGGCGGGAAAAGGGAAGAGGTTGAGTAGGAAACGGGAAAGAGACGGGAGGGAGAAGGTGAAGAAGGCAAGAGGACATGACATTCAAGAATTTTCTCGATAGCGTCTCTCTCTGTACCTGTGTGACTCTGTGACTGAGTCCAAGTGAATTTTAATTGGGCCATAATTAGGGCCTTTAATAGGCTTAAATAAAGGCTCGCCAATTATTGCTCCGCTCTATTCTATGCCCGAACAGAGAGAGAGTGAGTGAGAGAGAGAAAGTGGAATTCAAAAGGAAATCACATCATCCCGCCATTCGCAGAAACTCAGAGAAAGCTTCATTCGGAAGTAAAATTAGGAGATGGCGGAGTTTCCTTCTACGATAGAGAGAACCGTTGCTTCTTCCCTTCTCCTCCTTTCCTATGGACCGGTGTTCTTCTCACCTACAAGGTCGCATCGCAGTCGCACAACCAATCTGTTTCAATTCCTGTGCTAATTATGAGGCTCGCGGTTCAGATCTGTGTTATCTTCTGATAATCGTCTTGGGTGATAATAGGTCTGGATCTGTAGAGGAATCGAGCTCTGTGAGGAAGTGGTGTGACGAAGGAAGCTCGAACCTGAGCTTGATGTTGGGGTCTACAGGATCGAGATCGTGCGCCTCGGCTCTGTCCAGCGATGGTTCGTTTGGGTATAGTAACGATCGCGGATCCAAAATCAGCTATACTGGAGATCAATTCCATCTCGTAAATTTCAAGGTGCGAACTCTTCATCGCGTGTATTCGTTTTGCCGTACTCTAGATCTGCATTTGTTCGGAAGAATTTGAAATACTGAGAAATTCGATTGACTGGCCTCTTATGGATTTGATCTGTTGATTTCCTTCATCCGTTTGGGATTTAGTATTGATGTTACTGTTTCGTTCTTAACCTGACTGATATTCGCTAGCTCTGAGATGTTCAAAATCTCTCTATGCGATTCTGGATTGATCCGTTTCTGGAGTTTTAAATTTCGAATGATATGTTGTTATTGAGATTCTGGACTTATGATTGTGTTACCATACACGACTCATTTGGAATTTGAAATTTCGAATTTCATGTCGATTTGTTATGCTCTGGATTCAGTAAGAAACAAACCTTCCAGATAACAAACTTGGAGTCGGTGTGAAAATTGACGGAGATCATTCCTATTTTCCATGACTGGTTTATGCAGACAGCGAGAAAACGCCGTTCTCAGGTCATATGGGGATCTGTCAATTTTAAGCCAAAACATTTGATGATGGAAACTGTGTGTGATCTCTCCACATGCTCCGTTGATTCCAAAGATGAGTCGTCATGCTTGTCAACTGGTTCAAGTGAAGTTTCCAGCATTGGTAGCAGAATCAAACTCAGAAATCATAAAAGTTACGACAAGATAAGAGTAGAAGAGAAGGAGAAGAAGAAAGAATGTAGCAGGTCAAGTTCTATACGCCGTAGAGCAAAAGACATCTTGGAGTTTCTTTCCTCTGCCTCTTCCTCTGAAGTTCAGATCCGTCGGATTCTAGGCGACAGCCCCGACACCAGCAAAGCTCTCAGGATGTATACTCTGCTTTCCTCTCATACACACTTGTTAAACATTTTATCCATGAATTAGGTTTCATTTCTTAGATTCATTTCTTAGATTATCAATTCATTTTCAAGCCTATTGTGCATGTTGGAGTCTAATAGAAGATAGTTATAGGCTTATAGTACTGATCAAATCATCGCAACCTTATGAACTTCATATCCTGATGCAGGTTGTTGAAGATGGAGGAAGTAAAGAGGTTTGGCACAGGAGGAAGACTTGATCCCTATATTTACAAGGTATGAAACTCAACTTTCATATTCTTCATTATGACATGAGATTATTTGATTGAATACCCTACAAATTGTTTGAAATTCGAAGCTACACAAAAATTCTCTAAAGACAGATATATATATAGTACCCTTTGTCAAAAAAAAAGAAAGAAGAAGACAGATATATATAGTACCTTACAATGATCATAGGTTCCATTGCCTACTTTTTTTTTTTTTGTAGATTGCATGAAAAATTAAGACATTTCTGGAAGCAGGTATGAGGTATATCCCTTTGCAACCTTATGGTTAAATACGATTTATGTTGTCCTGATATACATTAGGGAAATGAAAACTATATATATATATATATATATAGCTAGATATATATGGTCTGCAACGCTAGATATATAAGAAGTGGCTCTGTTACATTATATACACGAAAATAACTATAAAATTTAGAGCTAAGACAGCATGTTTGTTTGATTGTGTGAATCTCGGACTTGGTTTCCCTTTTGAGCTGAAAATGGGTTGATGGCTAATCTTATAAATCCCATCTAACTCCTATGGTGACAAATCTAATAAATGACAATTAAATTGATAAGTGAATAAATCATGTCAATTTGATTTGTTTACTTAAATGAAACAAAGGTGGACGAGCTAGTTTTCTCTTATAAGTAATTCAATTTGTTTTCTTCTATATATGTAAGCTAATTAAAATAGGTTTTAATTTTATGATACTGAAATAAAAGCATATCTTTATACATTTAAAAATATTACCCTAAGTTTCTATATTAAAAGATTAATCTAAAAAAAATTAAAGTAACCGACCTATACAAACCAATTGACATACGTTGAAAAAACAAAACTCAATTGACAATTGTAATTTGTTGTAACAGTTACATTAAAACTTAGTTGAAAAAAAGAGAGAGTTCATAATGGAACGTGTCATCTTATGTTGTTTGAAAATAAATACCCATACGTTACAAATAAAATGAAAGTCAAAAAGCCTGAAAACAAGTCCAAAAAGTCGATGATGTTTAGTCCCATCCATCGAGAAATATGCTTAAAGTAAACGCTTACTTTTCAAGCGACTTTTGCGGTTTTGCCGCAGTCAAAAATTCGCGGCGACTGTTTGGTAATTGGTATAGTGACGACCCACTCTGACGCGGATTCATTAATTTCCTATTAATTATTAGAAAATATGAAAAGGAAACGTGAAATGAATGTTGTTAGTTAACCTAAAAATAAATAAATAAATTGGAAAGGAAGCTGTCAAGAAACGCTAAACCGATTCCATAAAACAAAAACGATAAAATTACATCTCAGAATAAGATTTTTCAAATTTCCCTAATTTCGACCCTATACTTTTATAAGCAAATATTATGTCCCAAAGGTTTTGAATGAATTGCAATTTAATTACCCTAATCTAGTCTTTATCTGGTAGTTAAAAATTTCTTATTATAGATCTAAAAAATAATCATTCATGATGACTGGTAATGTCATATAACTTTTATAAAGTAATAACCATATAAGAACTTATGGTATGGTAAATAGTAGGGCTGGATACGGGTCGGGTACCCTTAAATTTTGGAGTGTCTTTTACCAGATTCGATTCTTACGGGTAAAGAAATAAATTACTTTTATCCGATCCGTAAATAACGGGTATCCGGAAAAATGGGTACCCTGCAAAAGTATCTGACCCTTATCCGATCCGCTAAATACCATACCCTTTATTTATAGATCGTTGTTCTTATCCGCATAATAATTTTATATTAGGTTAAGTTGGGCCTGAATTTTAGTGTTCACTAAAAAATATAATTAGATATTTTATTGTAAATTGAGCGTAATAATTAGGTTTATAGTATTATCAAGTTTTACATATATATTCATAAAATACAATTAAACGAATATTTACGGGTCGGGTAACGAGACGGGTACTAAAAAAAAATTAATACCCGTTACCCGACCTTTACCCACATATAATAGAATTATGATATCTTTTACCCGACCTTAAGATCACGGTACCTTTTTTTTAGAGACGGATATAAGTCGGGTAACGGATCGAAGTGCCCAACCCTTTACTAAGTAGGGGTAAGATTAGAAAGAGAGATAAAAAGCAAAGAAAAAAAAAGGAAGGCTTGAGGGGCAAATTTGAAATAAAATAGAAAACGAAGGGACAAGGAAAAAAATACAGAAAATAATTATAAAACCCTCAAGAAAAAAAGCGGAGACTCGTTCGCTTTGTCTGCATCCTATAAATTGGACGGGGCTTGCAAGAAACCATCATCATTGTCTCCGTCTCTCTCTCTCTCTCTTCCAGAGAAAGAGGAAAAAAAGTAAAAATAAAAAAAGAAGATCTTTCAAAAAATGGGGAAATACACGGAGATGCTGGATGTAGGCGTGAGAATAGCGGCGAGGTTTCATTCTCACTGTCCTCAGACGGCGCGTCTCTATTACCATCCTCCTTCCGACGGCCACCATCATCACGGCGTCACCGATCTAATCGGAGGTGGGGTTTTTGGTGGGTCGGGTCAAGATTCGACCGGTTTGGTTGGTGGGTTAGGATCCGGAACTGGTGGTTGTGGTCTCAAGGCTCCTAATGGGTATGAAGACGCCAGGGATCTCTTGTTGTTCTCTGTTGTTTGATTGATTTATCAGAAGAAAAAAACGAAATAGAAATATTATAATTTTTTTGGTGGGAGGAGAGATTTGATTTCTATTTTTTTGGTCTGTTGTTTTATTATTGAGAAATCTGTTCTTGTGATACATTTAACAATCTCTGGATACAAATTTTCTGAAGCTAATTGGATGTTGATGAGAAATCAAAATTGATTATTTTTTTGGTTGCCGCATCTTTGGTTTAGCTCCTAAATTTATTGACGAAGCCATTTGCCTTTTGGAATGATTCCTTCCTTGCTTACGTCTGCAACTTCATCTGAGCAAAATCTTATTGCAACTTGTTTCTTTTTTTTTGTCCGATCCTTATCAATGTATAATATTGTTTCAGACCCAGCACTGAACCACCACAGGTCTGAACCACCACACCCGAAGAATCTGGAGCTAACAATGATTTGCGGATTTTGGATAATACAGTCATCACTCATCAGCATCTTATTAGCTGTCCCAATGTGTTTAACAAATGGACAAAATGATAGAAGACACCCGTGATTCCATTCTTGGACAAAAGCTGCAATCAAAACATAACTTATCATTCAGTTTAAAGCTGTTCAAACAAATCACCATTAAATTACAGGTTCCACGACTGGAAACCCTGAATCAAATATGTTAATAGGCTTTGACAATCATTTGACAATCATCTACAATCTTAAAACTCTGTTTTCGAACAATCAGATGAATACAGATTCACAAATACAATAATATCATTTTGGTATACGAGTGTTTGTGTTGTGTATATGATATAATCCTTGCAAAGAGTTTGGGACCTCCTCACAGTTTCAGCTGGCTGCAGCCTTTCAACGATCTGTAAAGAGGTCGAGACTTTCTGAAACCAACAATGTCTTCGATTTCTATGAATGGTGTTACAACTTTGTCTTTGTCAGATGCCATTTCCTTCAAATGTTGGCTTCCATAAACGCATATGCTCAGAGATTTCTTTTTTGGTGCGTCAACCTTTATGTATTCGTCAAAGAAATCTATCAATTCTTCCTTCTTTAGCTCTCTTAGTGCAGCCACCTAACCACAAAGACAAACCCCCCCCAAGAAGCTGTGTTAATGGCTTCAACATTGCTAAAAGTTCAACACTTTGTGTTTGACGAATACCAACAAAACTTGCATTATGGAAGTCAGAGTTCTCAATTCAGAGACAGCTAGAAGATATCAAACTTTTGAGCGGTTCGTCTATTACCTCTGCATCTATGCGGTTGAATTTGAATGTCCCGTTTTGAATCTCTCCCCAGTAAAACCAAGATTCCTCCGTCAAGTTCTTGTGTTTCTCAAGCTTCATGTCTATCAAAGCTGTTACATTGCTCTGAGGAGAAAGTCAATATCAGTTAAAATCTTATAGAGGCTTAATGGTGAGACTGTGGGATGCCTCTTTTGTACCACTATGTTTATCTTAAGCAAAGCAAATATGATCTATATTATCTGGTTGGGTCATCTCACCTTGAATTCCTCATCGCTTATCTTGTAAAGTTTACTCTCAAGATCCTTGAGTAGTGACTCGACCCTTGAATCAATATGTCCAGGACCCTATTAACGGCAAACTCAAAAGGCAATTAAGGAGATATGCAATAACTATACAAAAGTCCGAGAGGCAAGAAAAGTTGAGTTGGTACCTTAACTGAAGACTGGATAATGAACTGTACACCATAGACACCAGAGTAGTTGCTGTGTTGCAGATCAAAGTGGTTATGGATCAAACATAACTCAGGGATATTCAAAAACACAGAGAAATAAATGCATACCTCTGAGAAAGTGAAGTGATGTAACCAAGTTGCTCGACCGTTCTAAGCTGGTGAAAAGTGGCTTGCTTTGCGATGAGACAGAAAAGCTGAAGTTTACTATTCATGGCAAATTCATCTTGATGAACCTGTTCATTGCATACCAGTTTCCTTTTAGCAAGAAAACGAAGGTCTACAAGAAGAAACCCTCTAAACTCACAAAGAGTTCAAGTATCAAGATCTACAAGAAAAGCTCTATAAGACATGCAAAGCTTGTTGATGATGATGTCACTTCGTTTGAAGGCTAACTACTAATATACCTGAATATAATGCACGAGAGCAGAATTTTCATCACTGGGGTTTGAGCCTTGTTGATGGTAGAAGTATTTGATTCCTGTTCCTAGCTCTGCAACCCTATTTGTCAGGAACTGGGATGGAAATAAAGGACGACATATAGGTTTTGGGTCGTTAAAAAGAATATCTTCAATATGCTTGACCATTGACTCAGCTTCATTCTTCTCAACATTTCCTGAAATGAAAAGAAAACAAAAAAGGATTAGAGAGCAAAGACTATAAAAATAAACAAGAGGGATTATAATAATATTGATACCTGCTATGTAGCACTCAACAAAAGTCCTGGATAACAGCATTGGAACGAAGTTCACTAAGTCTTGAGCTTCCAAATGAGAAAGAGCATCTAGTTCCTCTGTCCAAGGCCAAGTGCGATCTTGTAATACCATTGAGCAGTAACTCGTTGCTTGATGATATGGTTGTTGGAATTTGTGATTTTGGTATGCCTTGGTGACCGTTTCCTATTACATGACAATAGATAAGGAAGAAGAAAAACACATTATTGGATGTTGTTAATATCTTACCACGTACAAACCTTAAAAAGGAATCTAGAAAGAGGGACGAGGTCTACTAATAAAGGTTACCTTGATAACAGAAAACCTGTCAGGTTTAACTTCAAATTTTGCTATCTTTTGCATCACAGCTTCTAGCAAGATCCTCAGTTTGTGATTGAAGCCAACAAGAGTCAGCTGGAAATGAGAAACACTCACTACTCTCAAACAAGAAATTCATTAAGCAAAGGACAAGGAAACGTCAGAATCCTTTTACAAACCCACCTCAAAACCATTGTCCGAAAGACTTAATCCGTAGTCAAGACCAGCAGACTGAGCATAATATGCTGAAACATACAAGTAAATATGACACAACAGAACATAACAGAACAGAAGGGCATCTAGAGAAAGTCGTAGTAAAATCTTACCATATTCGTTCAAATAGTCCACCAGCAACCAAACAAAAATATTAGAAAGAACTACAGCATCGGGAGATTTGACTGCAAGGGGGCAGTTGAAATCCATGTTAACATATGCCTTGGGTTTGAAGAACTTTGTATCAGGTTTGTACCACAATCTTGAGAATGATGTCTTTCTCAACAAAACAGGAAAGACGTCCTCCTGTTCCAGAATTTGATTACCTAACATGCATGAGATAACTGTTTCATGCATTTAACTTTATAAGACAGTTTTTTAACCTTATCTTTAACATCCTTTAATGACAAATCCGTAGGAATGAAGACATTAGGTATTGGTAGAAGCAAGTTTACATCAGGGGCAGACTGCACCCACTCCTGTAATTATTAACCACATCATGTAATATTAGTTCCGTCCCAAACTTCACTCGTAATAGGAAAATATTGAATCAAACAGAATACAATTTCGAGCCAACCTGAATGGTAAATTCGGTTATCTTGTCAAAAGAATAAGCAGTGTTGTACCATGGCTCAACCTTGTCAGTTTGTCCTTCGAATCTATTTGATTTCCAAAAGATTCTACAAAATGTAATGGCATTAGATTCTGACGAGCTTACTTGGCAGTGAGCTTTGATGCTTGAAAAGGAGGCAGTAAGAGAAAAGAATGACATTAGGTCATCATTTGCATTCCAACAGCAGAGACTTACCGAACATTTCTAGGAGAAAGCTCATCTAGAACCTTTTGTACAATAGCCGGATTAAACTTCGAAGGCAGTGATGATCCAACGAGCCAATGCTTGGTTGGGTATATCTGAAGCACAATTGCAAAAGGATACGGAAGATTTAAAAACAAAAAGTCAAAAACTTGATGAGATTGTAACAGAGGTAAACCGTAACTAAGCATCTATTATACATTTTGTCACACATATATCAAGCAGAAATAGATATATGAGAAGTCGATTGAACAGCTGAAAAATACTATATATTACCGTCATGTTTGATGAAATATCCACTGCATAAGAAATTGGATCTGTTTTGGCTTGATAATGAAATTCTGCCTCAGAGATAGCTGAGAGCTTCAACAACAATTCAAAAAACAAAAAAAGAGTATCAAACTCTTGAAAGACACTGAATCAATAGGAATACTATAGCAGGATTAAAAGCAGACAACAACAGAAAGACTAATTGATAATACCAATACCTCATCAAAAATCCACTGGGAAACACCAGACTGTTGTAAAAGCTTAATGTGTCTGAACAACAACCCTAAAGTGTCTTCCATATGCTCTGTATACCAAGCAAGAAACAAAATCATATCAGATATTCAACAGTTAGAAAGATTGTTTCCGTAGAATATTATTAAAACAACAATGATAAACCCACCATGGCCAGCATCAGTAAGATCAATCGAAACATTGAAGAAAGAATAGTCCATAGTCCAGTCTGTTTCGCCAGCATACAGTCCAGTTGCCCAACCTGTGCAAGTATTAAGCAAGACTAGTAGATTACATGGCACGCCAAGAACAAGTGTAGTTTCTGAAGATTTTTTTTTCTCTAAATTATCGGCTACAAAACCTCACAAGTGTTGTGTTATAATCACAACGGATAATTATAACGATCAAGCTAGAAACACCCTTGAATTTAATAACAGAGGAAACAACTAATCTTTTTGAAAACCAAAAAAATATAGGGCTAAAGATTACTACTACTATTCAATTTTATTACCTCTTTCAGGGTAGAATCTGCAAAAACATTTATTAGTTTGGCCCCAAAGAAAACATACCCAAGATTTTTAAGGCATGAAACAAACTTCCTTCGCCTTCATGACCAATTAGATGACCAAGGTAGTTGCATGGTGCTTCTTCATAATGATGGTAGCTAGGTGTTACAGGCCATGAAACAGTAAGCTTGTGACCCTGCCTTATAGGTACAGCCTTCACAAGAACCTGCAAATGGTCCGGAGTACACGGCTGACCAGGAAATCTAGGGATACCCTTGTTGGTGTTTCGAATTTCCTGGAACATCACTTCCACTAGACCTTGAGTTTTATCAAGATTTTCTGAAGACATCCAGAGCAAAGAGATGTAACAAATGTTATTAATACTATTATGTTTTCTGAAAGTAAGGAAATTTGAGTTTTGGGTTTAGCTCCAAAACCTACCCTTGCCATAAACAACGAGATGCATGATGTTGGCAGAATAGTGTTCATCATAGAAGTTAATTAGTTCACTCCTTGTATCTATTCCTTTTGCTTGGGGTCGTACATGGAGAGTATCCATGTTCCCTAAGAAAACATATCACTTCATTAGCGGTAGACCACTAACTTTTCTTATGCACCATAGCATCAAATCTCGTTACAACATGAACCTGTGCTAAATTTGTGATATGGATAGTCTTCTCTGCTTAGATGCTTCTGCAACTGTGTGAACGAAAAAGGAAGACAAAACACTTAAGCTAGTTGCTATATATATATATATATATCAACAGACTTGTGGGTTGTCAAATATAGGGATATAGTCAATCATAATACTAATAACTAAATGGATACATATAACACAATTAACCCATCAATTTAGATCTTGAGAACAGAGGAAAATACCTGGCGCATACGCCGAGAATCAGACAACAAGTTTTTCTGATTCTCTGGATGAGAGAGAAGTAGTTAGAATTTGTGTTGCTTAACAAACTGCAATCTGAGAAAGTGTGTAAATAGCTAACCAGAGTCGACAGCCTTGATCTCCCTCATGGTGGCATCAGCTGACATCAGTGGTTTGATAAAGAACTGTGCAAACCTGATTAGGCAATAATAATAACATAAGAATCCAACACTGTCGTCAAATCAGATCAGATTAGCATAGCAAGAGAAGAAAACAAATGCGAGTCAACCTGTCCAAAGCCTCGTCGAAACAATCTGTGTTGATATCGAAATGGTAGTTTGTATCTTCACTGGATGTATAAGCATTTGTGCTCCCTCCATGCTACAAACAACAAAAACAAAAACAAAAAGATAATTCCAAGTTTCTATTTTTTATTCAAGTTTCTTTACCGTAAGACAAGAACATCAAATTATGATCAACGTTTTGTTTTACCTCCGTGATGTACTTGGAGTAACTATCTTCCTCTGGATATTTTTCACTTGCATAAAATAGCATATGCTCTTGACAAAATAACAAAACGGCCACCATCAAAATCAGATATTATTCTCCATATATGGCCAATAAAATCCACATTTACAGGAAAGAAATTGATAAAGAAACTGATTTATGTTCTTAGTAAAGAAAATAAAAATAAAAGGTACCAAGGAAATGAGCTAGCCCTTGTAATCCTTCAGGGTCCGAGAACGATCCAACGCTAACATTCATTGAAGCAGCACACTAAAAGCAGGGACACAGAGGAATCGTCAGGTTTTTTTATTTGGAAAGCAGTAGAATTAGAGCAAGAATCGATGTTAGTTACCTTGTCAGTCTCTGGATCGCTGATTAACAACACCTCAAGCGAATTCTTGAGAACAATCCTGCGATATTCTCTCTTGTCCGTACGTGGCTTCAATATTACTTCACCTTCCATCAACGTCGCCGTCGCGTTTTCCTTTCCAACCGCCATCGCCGTTCGATAACTTGGCAAATCTGAGTCTTGGCTGAGTCTTCTTGGTCTTGGGTCTCCTATATATAATGTTCAACGTCTTTCTTTTGTATTATCTCAGAGAAAATATGACAAGGAAGCTGACAAGAAACTGTCTTCTGGCTACTATCCAATCAACGGTGTATATTTGCCACGTCATAGTGATCAACGCCGATAGTGCAGCCCCACTAAAAGTTAGCACGTGCGGTAAATGATATAAAGATCGTTGATTTGTTGTAAAGTCTGTAATATTTGTTACTTTTTATTATCGTATTCGTATATATGTAGTACTATATGTACGATGTTACTTAATATCTAAAAATTTCGTAAGTAAATAAAATTATGTATAACATTTTACTATAATACTAGAATCCTCCATCAAACTTTAAATATTGGTCTAAAAAACCACACATTTAGCAAAACAGACGGTTTACACGTAAAACAAAGAATAAGAACAAATAAATTTAGGAGGTTTAGCAACTGCCCAATCTCTCAGACAATACTCTTCTAGAAAAAGTTTAGACCTGAAACAATGAAAAATAACACCAAATTCCATGTTTGGTTAGATTCAAGTATGTAAACGATTCAAGTTTCAATTATAATTTATATTGTTGTGCTTGTCAAATTGATAAGAAACCGATTAATTTGCGTTAGGTGTGAAAACAAACTGAACATAAAGCAATCTCTTACGATCAAATGAATTCAAATGACAGGAACCATGTCCGGTTAGTTTTACAGCTACGCAAATCAGTCGAGTTTCTTTGATCAATAAGACTAATTAATAGGTTGTGATTTAAGTTTTAATTATAATTTATATTGTTGTATTTGTCAAATTGATAAGAAACTTATATTAATTTATATTATAAGTTATACGACATATTATATTAATTTCTTAGCTGGTTTTTGTGTGTTTGGGACATATTATATTATGTAAGACATATTATATTATATTAATAAAATAAAATAAAGAGAAGAGAAACTTATCTTGCGGATGATGCCACTAATATGCTATATGTCGATATAGAGGACAGTGGAGAATAGAGTGAAAGTTTTGTTGTCATATACCACTTTCTGCAAAATAAAATTTAAATTTTATCAGAAAACAGCTACAACTTCTTGAGATTCATTCTTGAGTTGATTTCACAATGCATATAAACGAAACTACTTACTGCTTGAAAGAATCTGACTTACGAATGTGTAAGACGGAAGCATGATGATCTTTGTCAATAGAGAAAGTTCCAAAATCCCATTGCAATAACATTAAGGGGACTGCCAGCTGCAAAGACATCATAATCTCAATATTTTGAGCAAAACATGGTAATGAGAAATTGAAGAGACACAACAAAACATGAGGCTGTAAGATTTTGTTGATAATAGGGATAAAGCGTTATCAAACTTTGGAGAAATAAACATAAGGGAAGGCACAAAACATGAAAGATTCAGCTAGTTGATGAGTAAAATTGTTCAGAAATCCTAGATTTAGAAGAAAAAAAGTGGTGGTGTGAGTCTCGACGAGATCCATAATCTCTTTTTGGAGAAAGTTTTAATGACCAGATTTATATAACATCACATACTCTCAATTCACGTAAGGATATACAATTCCCCAAGATACTAAGCAATTGTATAATAAACCGTGAAGAGGATACTAAATCAAAATGTAACTGAGAGTAACCGAAGAGCATCATAACACACATATAATCCAGATTCTATTCAAATCACATCAAGCGCATTTCAAATCAAACCAAGCAAGCAATATTGAAATCGACAAAGTCAAATTTCTGATTCCGTGAAAATCAATTGTGAATTTCTTCACCACCCAAAACCCGAAACGAAACATCACATCTCCTCACATTGAATTAGGCAGATTTAGATTTAAAACCAGAGAACAAATAGGTAATTGGCTGAGAATCTACATATCATTTCCTATAAATTTCGGAAATCTTTGATTAGCTCCGCCAAAACAAAATGCGATATCCGTTTCATTTCCAGTAGCCAAGAAAATCCGGAAAAAAAAACAAAATCCACCAAAGAACCAATCACGAAAACCTAGATCGAAGCAATAAACAATTCGGAATGACAACACCACGAAGAACAAATCAAAACAAGAAAAAAAAAAGAAAAAGAATCGGATCAATTAATGGAAATCGGAAACGTACTTGTCCCAGTTGATCTCCGTCTGTCCAAAAGATGCGACCCGAGAACTCGGCGGCGTGTTCATGACTCTCGGATGCGGCGAGGCTGAGCCCTAAGACAATCCTTCGCCTTCGGAAACACCACTAAAACGACACAAAACGGTACTGTCGACACTTTATCGGCGATGATGCTTCTTCGATTCCGATTTGTATAACCATTTTTTAAATTAGTAAACCATAGGAGAAGAGAAGAGGAGAGGCGTAAAATCCTGCCGTTGGAGAAAAATGTGAAAAAGAGATCAGATTATAGAGGTTTGATTTTCGAATTTGGCTTTATAGCCGTTGAGCATTTAATTTACTAAAGTATCCCGGAGAACACACTAATTTTTATAACTAAATTGTCATCTCACATCTAACAAACATATAGAAACAACAAATAAACTAACTCGCACGCATAAAGAGAAAGAGTCAACTTTATATTATTTAATAAACTAGCTTTCTTTTATTAAAATATACTAGATTAGGTATAAAATATACAATATTTAGATTTTAAATTGATAACCCGCATAACTATGACCCGTATAAATTAGATTTTAAATTAAAATATTTGTTTAGTTATCCACAAATTACGTTCAGAAACTCTAGTTGGAGTATAATCTCTTACACTCAAATATAATTTATTTTTAATATATATAAATTGTGGTTTATATAGAGGTGAAAAATTAGAATTATTTTCCTTAATCTAAAAAGAAAAATTAAGGAATATTTTTTCTTTTTTTTAAAAATTAATTGTCTTTTAAGCTAAATTAAATTTTTTAAACTTTTTAATTTTATTTTTAGTAACTTTATCTTTTAAGATTATGAATCTGTTATTAAATTTTCATAATTTTTAAGTTTTTTTTATTAATCGATTTAAAAATTTTCCAACTTTGACTTAATACGTGTCGCGATCAGGTGAATTATCAACTTTTTTATTCAGACAATTTTAATTAACAACGACATATATTATGATTATATGAGTAAAAACTGATTCATCTTTATATAATAAAGTTTTAGTGAATATATATGTGTATCTAGGAATGATATCAAATCAGTATAATAATAATAACTTTACGAAAATAAGTTTTAGTTTTGTCAAATATGAGAGCAGAGAATATAGAGTTTTTTTCACGGTTTTCTATATTTCCTAAACCAGAAAACCCAAACCGGCCAAACAAAAACCGATCTCAAAGAATTATGGGGTTTTTTCTTTTCTTCAAATGGGTGTTACAAAAAAAAAAAAAAGAGTCATACAACAATCACACAAATATGTAATCACTTCACTTCCCTGCTTCTAAGCTTTAGAAGTGCCACGATGATCCCTATCGATATGCTTCAACAGATCAACCGGATCACGGAACCCTCTGCTGCATTTCGGACAAACATCAACCGTAATTTTGCCACAACTCTGTTTTCCATTCCTCTCCTGCATTTTCTCTAAATTACCATCGCCGGCACTCGCAAACTGTAGCTTCTGGCTAATGTCGATACCGAGTCTGCTAATACTTGCTTCCGCTGAAGCTAAGAGACTAGACCATCTTGAAGATGATGATGATGATGCGGGAGCTTGTTTTGTGTTTGTACTCAAGAAACCCATGAATGAGAAACTCGATTCAGGTTTCTTAGGTCCAGAACAACCATGATCAGGTCCGAACCGATGTTTCAAGCAATGATCGATGCTGCAATCTCGACATTTTATTGTATTCGAGAAGGTTAGCAATTCTCTGCATCTTGGGACAGGACATTTCTTCTTCTTGACAGCTTTTTCGTAGTTTGATGGATCACAATCTGTATTCACATGTTTCTCCCAGGTGATGTTTGGATCTTCGTCAGGGTTTAACCGAACTCCTTTAGCACATAACGGACAGATAACCACTGTGACATCTCCTCTGTTTCCTTTTGGACAATTGTGTTTCATATAGCTACGATGATCCAAACAAAACACCTGAAATCTCAAAAATAAGATTTCTCCGTGTATTCATTCAGATAAAACAAATGAATCTGTTAAATCACTTAGATCCTGCTAGTTTCTACGATCATTATTCTATTAAGACGGAATCAAAAGCGAACCTGAATGCAGCGATCGCAGGTGAATGGCAAGAAATCGATCTGCTTGCAATAATCTACGGAGCAGTGTTTCCCCAGATCTGGAAATTCCGGAGTCCCCATTGAGAGACCGAGATTTCGAAATTTAAAAGAACAATTCCGACAAATATACAAAAGATATTGCAGGACGATGTTCAAGAATAGACTCCTAGGATTCGGAATTAAAACCAGTCCTCGAGTTTCCCGGCACAAACAAAAAAAAAAAAACCAGATTCCGGGAATCTAGATGAACAGAGAGATCTCGCAGAATCGGGAAGAAGAATTGTAAAGGAATGTCAACGTGACAACCTCCATCTTATTTCTTTTCTTATTCAAAGTCAAAATCTTTCCAAATTTTCGTTTTCTAAATTCTAATCACCCATCAATTTAGAAATGTAATTTTAGTTTGGGCTTATTAAGGCTTTATAATTTCAAAATTGGGCTTTCAACCCGATTTATAATTTCAAAATTTGGGCTTACTGTTTTCTTAGTCATTATTGTCTCACACAGCGTTATTTGTAACTCCCAAAATTGCATTCAAAGATTCAAACAAACGCAACCTTTGAAACACTATTTCAAAGACAGAGAAGCACATGTGATGCAGCAACACAAACAAAAAGCTGACATAGCTTGAGAATACACTAGGCTTGTTGGTCTTCAACTTGGGTGATTTGCTTGCTGCTGGGAGGCATAGCCAAGAGATCAGTGTACTCTTGGTATGGTGATTTTACGAATCTTGTCTCTTTCCAGAATTCAGGTGTAAGGAACCCGTAAGTCTTCTGAAGACAGTCGAAGGTAGCCTGACCAACAAAACATTTGTAATAAGAATCCGATCAGAAATTTAGGATATTAAAAACACTGCATTTGGATTCAAACAACTTTCAGAAATTATCAGAACACTACTCACAGCAAGCTCACATGCTCAAACTAATTACATTCAGCAAAATCTTAATCTCCGATACGAATTCACGAAATTGGTACTAGTTTATCAATTGCTTATCCACTAGCTGATTATCAAAGAATTCATCAATCCAAAACAGTTAATAAACAAAAAAAATGCATACCTTGACGAAGTTTCCCAACGTTTTGGTCGATCCTCTGGAAGAAGTGAAGACATCATCAATTCCGGCGAACTGGAGAACCTTCTTAGGAACCCTAGCCGCCACGATACCAGAACCTCTTGGTGCTGGAACCATCCGCACCGTAACAGAACCACACTTTCCGGTCACCTTGCACGGAACCGTGTGTGGCTTCCCAATCTTGTTACCCCAGTAACCCCTTCTGATCGGAATCACGGACAATTTCGCCAGAATAATCCCGCCTCTGATCGCCGTCGCGACTTCCTTGGAGCATTTCACTCCCAATCCGACGTGACCGTTACTATCTCCGACGACGACGAAGGCCTTGAATCTAGTCCTCTGACCGGCTCTGGTTTGTTTCTGAACCGGCATGATTTTCATCACTTCATCCTTCAACGTAGGACCGACGAGTAGATCCACGATTTGGTACTCCTTGACTGGGAGAGAATGGAGGTAGATCTGCTCCAGCTTCTGGATTTTACCCTCCTGTACGAGACGACCAAGCTTCGTCACTGGGATCCATTTCGTCTCCTCTGGAGCACGACCTCCACGGCGACCACGGCCTCTCGGACCACCTCTTCCACCACCGCGACCGCTGAATCCACGTCCGAAACCGCCGCGTTCACCACCACGTTCTCCACCACGCTCAACGCCACGTTCCGCCATTGTCGATGCACTCGATTTTGCGTAGATGAGCTGTAGAGATGTGGATTTTTCGATGTGTTCTTCAGAAACCCTAATGGCGGCAAAATTACTCTACCTATAGCTCAAGAGTGAAGACGATGAAACCATAAAGGTGATTAGGGTTTCTTGAGTAAATTGAGCCTATTGGGTTTAGAAGCCCAATACTCAACTCAGGCTCAACAATTAATGTAATGTGCTAAAAAAAAAACTATTAAGGTGTTATCAGTTTATGTATTTTAGTGGATTTAGAATTCCAAACTAAATCCAGTGTTATTAGTTTTATGATTTCAAAATTTATGTTCAAATCTTGTGTTGATTTAATTTTAAGTTGGATTTGAATGGATTTACAATTGTTTTCAAGAGTAATATACAAACGAACAAATATTGAATCAAACCTTGTTATTTGGTTGGGTTTGTATTATTGTACTTCCTCCATGTATTATCACATATGAGTCAAATACACATCCTTTTTAAAACATATCACTATGTCATTTTGTTAAAGCATATTTTTAATATAGCTTTTTGTTTTTTTTTCTTTGTTATAGCATATCATATATCATATGATACCACTTCAAATAATTTTCTATTTTTCTAATTTTCCTAATTCTTTTAGAATCTTCGAACCAATTTTCCATTTTCTATAATAGATATTTGTCATAATTTCTATGTAATTTGCAACACAAAAACGTAAAACATAAAGTATCAATTGAATAATCACAACATGAACCACAACAAAAACGAGGGAAATGTTCATATCATCAATGAGATCTCCATAAAACAAGAACTTTGATAAATTTACTCTTAGATAGTGTTGCTTCGGGTTTACGTGATAATAATGGTATATTCAACAAATTCATGGTGGAGAGACGAATATTTTTTAAAATATTTTTTTGATTTTGCTATAAGACTACAAAATTATAGCTAGTAAATTCATTTGGTTGATACAATAATCCACTTATTATATTTTAAAATCTACCTATTTAATTTTCAAATCCATTTGTCTGATTTTTAAATTAATAGATTTATTAAGGATTTTCAAATCCGAAATAGATTTCTAAATCCATTAAAATCTAAGAACCCATAACTCCCAATATATTTTTTCTCTTCTATTGTTGAGCAATTGCTTTGATTTTCTTATAATAGACAGATATTTTGGGGGTAGTGACATTTTAAAAAAAAATTATTGAGCTGACACATTGATATAAAAAAAAAAAAGAGAGGCAGAGATAAAACAAGATGAAGAAACCCCACCATTGATATCACCTGCCAAAACTTAACAGACAAAGAAAGGCAAGGCCACATAAATCTATATCAGTTACTTTCATAGATAAAATGAATATATATATATATATACAGTATATATGTTCGTGATGATCACATTTATTTTGTAAGAATAGATAATGTTTAACTGAGTCAAAGTGGGATCAATAGAAAGACAAGAAGCAGACGAGAAGTGGCAGAGAGGGTACTTAAAGTGCAACAAAACAAACACCTCTTCGTTTTAACCAAATGCATGTGAATTTTGGTTTTACACTCACTGAGGACAAATTGGGAATTGCAAAATTTATTATTTTCAATTTCTGAATGAACTTATATTCATTAATCAGATAATAACTGATTACCATATATTTCAAATTCGAAGTGAGTCAAGTGACGTAAATATCCTTCATTTCCATTCCCTACGAACCAATTGAGTACATACTACGTAGAATCATAAATAGAAAAGAAAAAAAGCATACTATTAAACCATTAGTCTTTAAACAAATTAAATTTTTTTTATTTTGAAAATTGTATTATTTGTTTTTATCATAAAGTCGATCCATATAATTATTAATTAATTCATGACACTCCACTTCAGACCTTGAGGCTTGAACCTTGGCTCCCACAACCTCACCTGAAAACTCTTTCTCTCTCTCTCTCTCCCTTCTCTCTCATGTTCGGTGTCACGGCAAGATTCGATGACCAACTCGGCACCACAACTACACCAACTACCATATACGTGGACCCACCTTCCCAAGACCAGCCGAGTCACAACTCGGACCACCGTTCAATAGAAACACTCGTCGTCGTCTTAGCCGTCATCACCATTTTATCAGTCCTAGCCGGTGTCTTCGCTCGAATCTGCGGCGGCCGCCATTTATCTGACGGCGGAGACCACGACATCGAAGGTTGGGTCGAGAGAAAGTGCCGTAGCTGCATCGATGCCGGCATTCCCCCCGTCGCCAGCGCTCCACCTCCACCGCCGCCTCCGGCGACGACAGCAACAGCGGAGGAGCAGAGCAAGCCAGCAACTGAAGAGCAAAGCAAGAAGTGAAGTAAAAAAGGGTAAAACTACATTCTTCGATTTACCTTTTAACATTGTCGTTATGTAATCTCATTAATTTTGAAGACCTTTTCTTCTTTTTTGTACCATATTCTACGGACATTGATTTCGGAATTTCCTCGGATGTTTTATGATTATTATTTGAAAAAAAAAGAAACAGAAAAAAAGCAAAAGTTTTTGTCAACTTTTAACTTTAAATCCGTTGAGATTTTAGACCAACGGGCATTAGCCCAACAAAAAACATCGATATATCATTTTTTATTTACCAAGATCAGTTGTAAATATTAATTTACATTAAGATTGTGATTCAATGGACTTTTTAGTAAAGTAGGCCAAAACACAAGAGCTCACTGAAATTAGTTTATAATGGGATTTATCAGTTTTCTATTAGTTTAGACATCAAGATTGTATTCAAGGGATTTTTAGTAAAGCAGGCCACAAAGCAATACTCCATCCGTTTCATATTAGTTGTCGTTTTATAATTTTAATGCAAATGTTTGATAATATTTCCAATTTTATCCCTATTTATTTAGCTTATTAATTAGTGTAATCATAGTATATAATACATTAATAAGAGGCAAAACAGAAAATTGAATTATTTTCTTAATCTACGTAAAATAATCTAGAACGACAACTAATATGAAACGGATGGAGTTGTTCTTTTGGTTAATTTTGGGATTTAAAAACTTATTTTTTTAATAAGTTTACACACTATAAAATTAACATTTTTCGTTTTGAGATTTCAGGGCCGTAAGCACAAACTCGGCCCATGTGACTTGTAGTCAACAAACTATTTGCACAACTTGGTCCTTTTTAGTAAAATAAGAACCACTTTACTGAATTTTGTACACTATCCACCATTTTTTTAATAGTAAAACAAAATATTAGACAAATGATCTTATTCATTTTATTCATGGAAATACAAACAATCAATATTAGTAATTATATATATTCAAGACAACAAACCTTTCGACAAGTGTATGTATATATATTCCCGTTTATCTTTTACACATTCTACATATATCTAGACTCAATACGTAGAGTACACAATAAACATGTATATAAATAAATATATATATATATATGTATATTTTTTTATTTAGTTATACGTATGTATGTTATATTACATAATTAGCTAAGTAATTAAGTGGAAGATCAGCAGTGAGGAGAAACGGTGCCTTGATCCTTAACATTGGCATTTTTGCAAGAAGCTGTTCCTCCTTTGATATTTACGTTCTCAAGCACAATCCCCTGGCATGGATATTTCTCACTGCAATTAAACATTATCGCCACATCCGTTGCACTCGTACCGCTTATGTTCCGGTACACCACATTGCTCACTTGCACCGCGGATTCCTACTCAACATATTTCACATATCAATACGAGTGATGAGGCTAGTTTAGCAAAAAAACACAAATGAGAAATTCGGCTAAGTCAAATCAAATCAGTTACTTGTTGCTCGCATTTGTCCTTGTCGCAGTAGTTCTGGTCGATTATGATCGGATTCTTTACATTTTCCATACGAATGTTTTGAAATTTAATGTTTTTGGCAGTTCCTGATCCTCCCTGAAATTAATAATTAAGGTGGTTATTATTGACAATTTCAAAACAAACAGGTGCAAATCCGAGAAAAGAGGGGCTGTTTTGTAAAAAAAAAATGAATAAAATCAATCACCTGGTAAGTTTTAATTCTAACTCCATTGTCAGTAGAAGAGAGCTTAGCACCATCTACAATGATCCCCGAGACATAAGCTTTCGAATTGTCATCCCCCAAACTCCCAATGCTTCACATAAAAACAATTAAACAAATATATCGATATTAGTTACGTATATATATACTTTTTTTGTTCAACTACTAGTTATATATTTACTTATATTAATTTATAAGAACTATCATATTAATTGAGATCAAGTTTTTTTAGTACGATTTTGTAACCCTTTGGTTAAGAATTCGAAAAACGATTTTCGATTTACCTGATCCCGTGACCAGGACCGCAAGTTAAATCATTGATTTGAACATTTTGGGATCCATCCTCAATGGATATACAATCATCACCTATATAAAAGCAAACAAAAACATTATAACTAATGAATCAATAATTAGCCTTACCGAGTCTTTGTTACACATATATAAATACACCACACACCCCAGTTATATATATATATATATATAGATCATTACCTGTTCCAATGTCTGAATTGGAGATTCGAATGTTTTGGGTATTAGTGATGTGAATACCATCCGTGTTGGGACTATCGTCAGGAGCAGTGATCTCGACATTCTTGACGTTAACATTGTTGCATTTCTCAATCGAAATCTGAATCTGCTGCGCATTTCTCACCCTCAGATTCTTCACATTCAAACTCTTTAAGTTGTAGAGAGTAAGAGCCTGCATATGCATATATAAAACACATACATGCCAATTTTATAATCAAACGTTCACTTAGTTTGCGTCTGAAAAAAATAATTATAAGCATATATATATTTATTTATGGGACTTTTGTATTTGCGTACCGTTGGCGCTTTTGTGCATGGCTGTATAAACAAGGGGGAAAAAGAAGAGGAAACCAGTTAATTAGGAGTATCTTATATAAGTATATATAAATATTGCCGAAAAAAAAATCTATAAGTATATATATATATATATAGATATTTTTGTGTGACACATGCATGTACATATGTATGCATACCTTAGATTTGTCGATTTTGCATGAGTTTTGCCACCAGATTTTTCCGTTGCCTTCAATAATTCCCGTCGAGCCGCCATCGACTGATAGATTGTTAACGTCCTCCAAGATAAGCCAATGATTTTTGTCGTTATTATAATCCGATCGTTTTGTAGATGCTGATAAAGTGCCTAGGATCTGCAGTTAATCGGTAAAAAATCAAGTAATTAATTTTACCAACTAATCGAATATTAACTAATGATATGATTTATTAGAGTTACAGTAAAGAAAACAAAAAAATAGTACCTGAAAGTTACGTAAAGATTTGCATGGGCCTCTGAATCGAGTAGACTTAAGGAGATAAGTCTTCCCTTTAGGAACTAAGAAATTAGTAACTCCATTTGTCGAACATGCTTTCTTCCATGCTTTCTTGAAGGCCTAATTAAGCATATATATTACACCCATGCATGCATGCATCATCAATACAAAATAAAAACATATTTATACCTCTTTTTTTTTGAAACTACACATATTTATACATTTATCTACTGAATTTTCTAATCTGTATACATCTTTCCACACTAAAGACTAACTAATTTTTTATAAGATAATTTACCTGAGTATCATCGATTTTTCCATCTCCTTTAGCTCCGAAATTGGAAACACTAACAGTTGATGATTCCGAAGTGGTTTTATCGGAGCTTTTCAAGGTAAGGACGTCGTCGTCGTTCTTGAGCTTAAGTAAGCTATCGGATTCGAAGCTTCCATCTTCATGACCATATCCATCATCAACGTTGCTACTCAAAGCTTCGCACCACGAGAGCATCAAAAGAACACATAATAAAAAAGCAAGAAGTCCGCAACAACGGGCCATTTCGAGTTTATAGCCTTTCGAAACGGTATTCTTTTTAGAAATAATGTATGTTGATTCTTGTGAGTAAGATGAGACTCTTAGCTGTTTTATGGGTGGTTTTGTAATATGAAATTGAATAAGTAGAAGGTATGTCATATGTGTATTTATAGGCAAATTAAAGGAGATAAAAAGTTAGGTCTATCAAAGTTTTAATGGCGTTGGAGGTATGGAGAGAGATTGAAATTGATACGAAAACATCACTTTAAGCTTCTAGCCTTACCTCCTCTCCCCCCTATTTTAATTTATCTTTTTATTTATTTAGTTTATTGCTTTCTTGATTGATAGAGAGTTTTACATTTTAGTTAGTTATTTTTTTTTTCTTCTAAGAAAAAGAGTTTATTTTCATCATCGTATACCATTCTCAGTAACATTTCATCATGTGTAATTACTGAGCTAAGAAGTACGTGATGTATATCTATACATAAATATAAAAAGTTGAAAATATATAAGCAAAAGTGATAAGCAAACGTCGTCGTCTCCTGTCTCTCAAAGTTCGGTATTAGTTTTGGGTCCCTTTTAGTCTTTCTTGCTTTTTATTTGTGTGTGTTAGAGGCTGATATTACCGTTGTAATATCTTTTAGGAAAAGTTTCAGAAGAAACAAACATCATCATCTTTCTTTGTTTGGCGTATTTAATCACATTGTTGTTGTAATGCTTTTGAGTCTCATCATATTTCTTGGCTTTATATACGTATATATAAATATATATATATATATATATAATCACATTGTTGTTGTAATGCTTTTGAGTCTCATCATATATAAATATATATATATATATATTTTTTATATATATTAAATTAGTTTTGCATTCGTTGCCTATGTTTGAATTCGGGATCTTTCTGACTTTCTTTCTTTGTGTGACCAATTACTACACTGCTTGAACTACTAAGCCGGGTAGGTTTGCATATTTTTAACATGAAATTCTGGTGTTTTAGCTCTCATGTTAATTACTCGAATAGATGAAGTATTTTTCAAAAACCATTACTCATGTTACTTATATAATTCATCTGAATAGAGTTAGCTATATGATATGCTCAATTTAATACCCTAACAGTACTAAAGCAGTAGTTGTAATATAGCTAGGGGTCGAACCACAGAAGACTCACAGAAACGCACAATAAATTATATAGAATAAAATCAAGCTAAGCCAAATAATTGTAATTAAAAACAATGCAGAAATTAAAATAGTTGTATTCAATCAGGAAAGTATAGGCCCAGGGTTTTTCTCATGAAATCAATGAATGCAGATAAACTAACAGGATTCAGATTTAGCGCAGTTCTAGAACTCAAATCACTAAAGTATAATTAACCAACTGTCGTTGCGAAAACTATCTAAATCTAAATCCTAGGAATTCCAAATTTCTTTGCGAATCCTAAAGTCTAAATCAGCTTTAATAACAAGTTTGATATGTTCACAAATCAATTAAACCAAATTTCTTTGCGAGTAATCAATTTGCTCACCTAGGTTCTATCAGGTAATTAATCGCACTGTCGTGCCTAATCAATTATCCTAAAATCTAAATTCCAGATTCGTCAACCTAGAATTAGCTATGAACACAACCTAAGCGAAGAACTATAATTCAGATAGTGAATCCTAAACAGATAATTAACCTAGCATTCAGAGAAAACCCTTATGAGAAAACCCTAAACCTAAGTGGATCTACTCAGACATGGCAATTGAATCAAAAGACATGTTTGAATAAATCATCAATAAAATAATAAAAAGGTTCTTGAGATCTGATCTCGGACGAAGGGAAATCAGATTTTTCTCTAACCAAAGTAATAAAAAGCAATAAAAAGGCATAGCCTAAACAAGTGGCTGAAAACTCCTATTTATAACCTAAATCACGACTTGGGGTCTTCTTGTAATTATTAAAGACTTCTGGGCACTTTTGCAATTCCTCAAGTCTTGGAAAACTCGCGAGTCGTGTCTTGAAAACAGGTACTCAGCAACACGATCTTTAGCTCTGCTCCAAACTGCTCCAGAAAGCTCCAATACTTCCAATAATCCTCCAAACGTGCAATGACCTGTAAAAGACTCTAGAACACTACGAAACACTAGAAAGACTCTATAAAAAGGACTTATATCATGGCCTAAACAGGGTAAAAACCATGATATATCAACTCCCCCAGACTTAGCCTTTGCTTGCCCTCAAGCAAATAGAAGACTAAACAGAGAAAGAGGTTTGAAAACGTAGAGACTCACCTGTTCCTGAACCATCGAAATGACCCCCTTTTCCAAGTACCCAAATGTCACCTGATCAGCTTTTGATCTAACCACCATGTACTTCTCCGTAGACATTCCCATCTTTTCCAGACTCCACACATTATCCCACAGCATTGTTCAAGTAAAACCTTCATCGCCAGTTCCATCGCTGCAGCTAACAATCAAGAACCTTCTAGACTCTTTACCAGACAATATCATAACAAAGGAACCACCCTTTTCACACTTCTTGTATCAATTTCTCTCCCCAGACTTATTACTTATTGTGTTCTTATTATTTTATTTTTATTTTCATTTTCAGCTTAGCATATACACATCAAGGTATGAGACGCGAGTATTGATGGTGTTTGCCACCAAATCCCTGGTTCTTCCCTCTCTATGTATCAAAGGATGTAGGCGAATGGCATCATAGGAAAATCCTAGCCTCGCTTCCAAACCTTTGTGTGATCATTCCCTCTTAAGCAGAATAATGGGATCGCTGGAAATTTTCCTAACCCTCTACTAAGAAGAAAATCATTTCAATCTTTTATGCTCTTA
>PKML01038892.1:659969-753201 GCA_002933935.1 Eutrema yunnanense
GGCCTTCATTAAATAAAATTTAAAAACATAAATTTCAGAAAATTAGATAAAAAGAAAAGTTGTGTTAACGAAGGAAGAGAGTAGATCTCACGCGCTCCACATTTTTTCTCTCTCGAAGGCTTGCTCATTTCCTCCGCTTGGGCTTCTATGATAAGATAGAAGAAGAAGACAAGAGAGATGAGAGAGTTTGTGAATTGTTTGATTAATTATTTGATAAAGGAAAAGGTTTACAAACGTATTCCTTTACCCCAAAACGACATCACTTTAATAAAAGCATAACAACTTAATAAACATAATAGAGACCATTCGCTTCTGCAGAACCTTTGCACTCTTTTAATCATTTTTTAGCCACTACCGACATATATAAATATATAATTACGGAGCGGAGCGGATATCCGGCTTTTAAGAAAAAGATATTTGCGATTTGCTCCGTTTTTTACGGATACTACATTTTGCTATTTGCTTTGCTTCGAACATTTACGGATATCCGGATTTTTCGAATCGAATCAAGACGAATACCGGATCGGAGCGGATATAACAGATATTTTGCCCAGCCCTATAAAATAGTAGTACTAGTCATGGGAAAACTAATTGGAACTTTATATATTTCAAAGAAAAGAAAAATATATAATTTGATGTAAAACTGTATTTGATGCTCTAATAATTTATCTAACTATTAAAAGTTTCAACAAATTTTGCATTTTGTGGATCATGAAATGCATTAAGCATTTTTTTAATGTCTTTTGATAAATGAGATTTTAATGTGTGACGACATACTGATTGAATTTGTCTATGATGGTTATATATGTATAAATATGTCCGGGTTGAGTCGTCATCGATATCTAATATGTATTGTACTATATATATATATAGAGAAAATGAGTTATATGTTTATAAAACATAAATGAGTAAATGAATTTTGACGAGATGATGACGAATAATCCATGAAATTTTTGTTGTTAAAAATAATACTATTCTGTTAAGTTCGTTGGTGCGAAAAGCATGGAATGTGTCACAAAGTTGATGATCGTATAACTGACTTGTCATCATTATTCGTATTGACCCCTTAAATTACGTACTCTCTCTGGAAGTAATTCCTAACTCTTTCTATCTTTTATTGTCATTATCCTTTCCTTTTTGTCAATTTATTTGGCTAAGAGCCTAATACTTTTCATTTGTAACAAAACGAACCACCAATTCTTAAAAAATAAAAATATATATATATATATTAAGCTTTGGCTTAATTCCTCAGAATATATATACCAAATAACCAGAATTTATTAATTTCTATTACATTTATCCGTTTCTCAATTTTGAGAAATGTTTTTACCAGTGATATTCCTTCTTACTTGTGGATTTGAGGTTTGTAAGAATCAGAACACTAAAAGAATAGATTTGGTTGAAGAATAGATTTGTTTTTTTCTTCAAACCAAAGTTTAATTTGAGAGAGAGAGAGAAAAAAAAAACGATTAGGAATTTAGGAGCAATTTAGTTTTAAAAGAGATATTATTAGTACAAAACTAGAGAGAGAGACCGGCTCCATAATTTAAAGAGACAACATGCGAAGATACTACAACTACAACCATTTCCTAATTTTTTAAACATCTAATACAATATGATGAATGACAAAAAATAACCCCAAACTAGACCGAGATTCGCTTTAGACCAGAATTTCTACATGCCATCTGAACATTTCATCCCTCGTCACCGGCAGATTCAACGTCACAAGCCCAACCTCCGCATCGTATTTGAAATCAGTCTCGGTGTTATCTACGGAGCATCTCAGGGGACGCTGAGAAGAGTAAGCTCCAAAACGACCACAACCTCTAACACTTAGAGATACAAGTGCTGTTGGAGAACGGTTATCGCTGAGCGCGGGAGAAGAGGAGACCTCTCCATCGAAGAGCTCTGGTTTCTTGTCGGTCACGGGGTTGATTTCAACGGACTCGATTGCCCCACTTGAGTTGAACATGTCTAGGAGACCGATCGGTGCGAACGAGATGTTTGCAGTGATTTCCTGTTTAGCCATAAAGAAACCAAACAAATTAGAGATTCATCATCGTCATTTTCATTGTGATTCGAAATCAATACTATATTATTAACAACAATCAAAGTCATTAGTACTATATTTATATACCTTCAAAGGAGAGATATGGAAGAGTTCATATTCAAGGACTTTGAGAGTGAGAGGGATTGAGGCATCCTTTGGTAGTCTTACCACCTCCCCTGTAGAATTAAACCAAGCTCGTGTTTTTTTAGCATTGCTCTGTAATGTTCGAGTTTTTTTGTCTTGACTGTGGAAATTAGATTTTTTTTTACCTGATTTGTAAGCGTACACTATTGAATCTCCACTCCAATCTGCACCAGCAACTTGAGAAATGAGATCAGCATCATCCGCACGGATCAAACCCGTGAGTGTTCCAGGAGAAGTATCATGAATCCTGTTCTTCTTCGTTTCCTTGCACCAACCAGCACCTTGACAGTTGAATACACCAACTATACCAGTATACTTATTCATATTCCAGATCTTGAGCAAGCTGACAAAAAAATACGGTTTTCGCAAAGTGTTAGGCTTAGGAGGTTGAAAAGTAAAGAAGAAACGAGTTAGAAAAAAGAAGGAAAAAAACGCAAACCTTATCCCATCTCTAGCTGGATCAGCGAATAAGCAGTCACGGGTAGGCCTACCAGGAAGCTGGGCACGAAGGACTGATCCATCTGGAAGAACCAGCTTCCTCAATAGATCAAAGTTGTGGTTGCCTGGCTTATCACTGCTCATGTAGTTTTACAAAACACATCTCTGGTTAAAACCTCGGATTAAACAATACCAAGTCAGGACAATAGTTAAAAGATGAGAGAGGAAGGCTTTTACCTGACATATATTGCACATCCACCTGCTGCACGCGCTGCAGCATGGTACTCTGCAGTTGGGTGAAGACTCTGGAAACAACAAAGCTTCATTTATAAGTGAACTCATTCTTTCTAGACTTCTAAAGACAAAAACTTTCTTTACTTACATGGAACATGTCCCAGTCAGGTTGCATGAATTCCCCAAGGAAAAGGGTATTGTATGCAACCGATGCGATGTGGATGGTGTGAGAGGCAGGATCTCTCGGGTAGTAATCATCGGATGCTCTAACAATAGCCGTTTGTTTCGCGCTATATAATCCATCTGTGTTGTGACACATGCATGAGATGCAACCATTGTCTGTGAAGTTCCGGGCAATGGAAGCTTCTAAAGCTTGATGGTAGCTGCGAGTGAGAGAGACTCTCCCGCCAAGACCAGCACCAAGAGTTTCGATGATGTTCTGCACATCTACTTTGACTCCGTCTATACCACATGAAGCCAGATAGGAATGCAGCTCGTTGTAGAAGTTGAACACTTTCTTAGGGTTGATAAGACCCAGACCGTGAACAGCGAGGCTGTCCATTACTATATCTGGTTGGTTCCCTAAGACACCTGGGGACTGAATTGGGTATGCTAATGCACTGTCATAGTGTTCCATTCCAGAGGCAGCGGGTTTAACTCCACCCCAGTAGCCAGCTAAAGCGTGCCACGCATAAACTTGCCTGTGAATAGAATAGTCAAGCCGTGTACGTATGCAAAGCTAAATGTTGAAATAAATAAAGAACTAATCAGCTTGAAGAATCACAGTGTGTTAACAAATTATAAGAAGAAAAGACATACTTCACATTATGGCGCTGCTTCGCATTGTCAACTACACTCTTAAGTCCTGATACTGGCGTATCCTTCTGATCACTCTTCTGAAATTTTGCATTCTCCTTGATACCAACAAGCCTGGTAGCAAACCTGCATATATATATGAATTAAGAAAAAATTAGCATTTTCCATGCCAGTTTCCTCCAATAAAATCTTCAGTGAAACATCTGTAGGATATCCTCAAGCTCAAGCTTGTCAAATGAACACACTCACACCTCTGCTTTTGAACTAAAGACTCGACAGTTCCAACGCTTAGATTGAAACACATTAATTTAATTTTTGTTTCACCCGCTCGAGTTTTACTTTAAGACACAGAACAACCACTAAAGATCTACCAGACAAGTTATGGCTTCATAACACTCAAGTCTCGTTCTAGTTTTGCTGAAATATTTATTGGTGAACTGAGGACATATTTAAAATGCTCATCTACATGAATACAAAAACAAAAGCCGAGAAATCTTACTGTGCTCCTTCCTGGACAACGCAGTTTGTATCTTTCTCTTTGTTTTCTATCTGTTGCCAACCATCATCTATGATCAGAAACCTAGGAGGGGTACCTCCTTCCGAAAGACTGCAATAAACCAAAAGGCATCAGAGACTCGATCAACTTATAGAACTTTGAACAATTACCAGTATATTAACAATATGTAGCTCTACTTCCATATGAAGGTATACCTTCTAAGGCCTTCATCAACGCCCTCGGCAGTCACGTCTGTGTAGAACGCGTCCCATGTACACCAGCCAAACCAGTCTAGGAAAGAAGGCAGCTAAACAAAGAAAGAGGAAGAACATGAGGAGATCATATCAAATCTGAGTGAGCTCTTCTCTGTGACCAGGACGGTGGAACGTTTACTGACCTTCTTCTTCTCACGATGATGAAATGTCTGCATGTGTCTCTCTACAGCCCTGTACATAACGACGGATAACCATGTGTTAGTTGAGCACACATAACCTTAACATCCATGAAACTTTAAACAAAACGTAATATTTTGGCTATTTTTCAAACATACTTTACGGATTGCGTGATAACTTCAAAGGGATTGGTTCCAGCATGAACATAGACAAGGTGTGTTCCCTGGCTAGTTTCGACCGCCTTATCTCCTGCGAAAACAAAACCAATCAAAAAAAAATATCAGTTTCTTGGGTCTGAAAATTGTAAGAATATCAATTGAACACCTGCAAACACTAGTTCACTTACCGCTCTCAAGACAAATCTCTATCTCGTTCTTCTCGTTCCCTTGCAGAACAGCTCTGAACTGGCCTTCAAGTAGAGGGAGAAAGACGGTATAGATAGTGGGAGCATCATCCCCATTTCCTTCAACCTCATCCTTGCTCTCCAGTAGCATGAACTGTGTCTCCAAAGGAATGTCTTTTCCACAGCTTCCCATTCTCTGAGTCATCCACCATAGTTTAAAGCGGAAACAACACATGAACCGAAGACCCCTGAAAGAATTACAAACAATAAGCTCCAACAACCATCAAAAGACCTTAATTGCTCAAATTCTAATGGAAAGACACTATCGTCTGGACCAGACGGTCTGGTAAACCGAAAGTTTAGTACTTACTCCATTACACCAACTGGGAACACATGAAGACTCTTGCTTTGTTCAAATGTTGCGCCTATATAAGCGCCGGAAACAAATCCAGCACCGGTACTCGGAGTTAGGATAATGTTGTCGGGGATTTTGGTCAGGATAGTCTTCCCTTGAACAACGAGGTTGTCGTTCTGGACAGAGATATTTGATGTGATCGTCATCTTTTCAAGACCGCTTGAGTTAACTGTTGTTTCACAACAGATAAACCAACGTTAGTAAAACTCGAATTAAGCCAGGCTGAAAATCAGGCTTCTACAAGAAACAACACAAAACACAGGACGTTGTAGAACATCTATGGCAAATAGCTCCTACTTTTGGTTCTTGTTCAAAACATTCGAGAACTGTGTTGTTTTTACGAGAGCGACCAAATATTCGAGCTTGGAGCGGATATTTCTAATTCCCTAAGTGACAACTTTTCTTGGGAACAAATTCTGATTAAAAAAACATTTCCAAAAATGGATTATGAATCTAAGAAAGAAGCAAATTGGAGATTTCAAATATCTCTCATTTCAGTTTCTTCCGGGGAATGAAATAACGAATCATCATCGGAACATGAGAAAAAAATCAGAAGAACTCACCGGATTGCTTCCCGTTCGTCCCGGACTGAAAGAGCTCGCGGAACAAGAGAGAGAGAAAACGCGCAAAGTTATATAAGAAAGGAGAGAACTATGCAGAAGCAAAATGTTGCTTCTACAATAGGAAAGAGAACACGGAATCGCCGCCAAAAGTGGTGGCTCCGTCAATGGAAAGATTCACGGTTCAAGAATCGAAACGGTGTTTGCCGAATGATGGTGGCGGAGAAGACGGTTTATATATGCGAGGAGATTTCAGAATAGCCGTTGCGATGTTGCCACGTGTCATGTTGCTTTTTCCTTGGAGATGGAAAATAAAAAAGTAGTAGAAAAATCATGATATTTTTTGTCTCTGTCTTATACTCTTATTGCTGAATCAGAGACACCTCATTACAAAATATTTTTATTAGGACTTCTTTTTTTCTGAGTCACCAATTTTTACTGTCCTTTTTTGCATTACATTTAGATATTTTGTAGGGTCAGCTTTTCATACATTAGCAGCAACAGGAGGCCTAATCTTTTTCCTTTCATTTTTTTTTTTTTTTTAACTCAGGTGATTCAGCTGAATTAAAGCACCGTCGACTCCGATCGATGCAGAATGACAAGTCTTATTGCACCGAGGTTCCGCACATAATCTCCCAACACCGACTAATCCTGAGATCCGAAAAGACAATATAAAAGACCAACACCGACTAATCCTCTCATCTTTACGTTGAACCAAAACAATAAAATACTAAATTTTTTTTGTATTCTTCAAAATAAATAAATAATAATAATTTTCTATAAGTTAAAATCTCATTTAAAAAACTTACAAACTTTTAACTAACTATATAAAAAATAGATAATATTTTTTTTGTTAAATGTCAATAAAAATGAAACGGAGAAATTGCTATTATTTAAAAATCTGAAATGTTGAAATTATGGTTGTGTAATAAATCATATTAAATATCGAATCAAATCTTATTACGACACTATTATCGTAGTTAATCGCACTCTTAGCACAAATCATAAGAAGCCAAAATGTACAAGAAAACGTGTAACGTTGTTCCATACGCGTCTTTTTATATTTTTTCCTATACTTCAATCGCGTGCGGCGTGTCTTATGGGAATGCCAGTATATATATATACATATAATCATCGATTCACCTATAAGTTTTTTTTTTTTTATAAAAGATTTGATTCACCTATAAGACTACTACAATGGTTTGTTGTAAAAAAAATTACAACAGTTGATATTTTTTTTTGGTTTACAATGGTCTGTGTTTAGTGACTCAGCAAGGATGTGGCGCGTACTCTGTTGAAATTTATCAACTATGTTGATAAACAAAAAGCGAGACAGTTGTCAATACATGAGTGGTTCTGTTTTTTTATTTTTATTTTAAAGATTGATATTACATGTGGCGCATATTTATTGGTCGTTGAGATTCTACATTTGTTTTTTCCCCTTAATCATTCAACATCAATTATCTCAAAATAATTCTACATATATATATATATATATTACATGTGGCGCATATATATATATTTTTTTTATACCAAATTCATCATTTTTCATACTCTATAAATAGACACTTGTTTCATTTCATTTGGACACAGAAAAAAAATCACCTTTTTTTATTAAAATTTTCATCATTATATGTGTTTTAATTATAATTATCTATATTTCTGATTTTTATTACCTGTATTTTTTAATCAAAATTTATTTCATAAAATTATTTAACTTTTCTTAATTTTATTTAAATTTTAATCGATAATTAATTGTTCTAGCTAAAATATGTAATCACAAAAAAATAAAAACATAAGAAAAAAATATAAATAATGGGGTAGGGTGTTGTAATATTTTTAAAACAAAAACATTGTAAGTGAGTGTTGAATAATATGTGTTGAATAATGAGGTGGAGAAGACAGAAGATGATGTGGAGTGTTAAAAGAGAAAAAAGAGGGTGTTGTAAACTTCAACCATTGTAGATAGCTTAAGTTATACAGATCTTTAATTAATTAATACTATATTGACATATTTACGATCAAATTGGAAATCTTACCGACCAAGACAAGTCAGGAGTCTGGTGCAGTTGTTTTATAGCACATGGGCGGTACTCAGGTGTCTCGAACTCACAAATTTGTATCTTTATTTAATTTCTCCACTTGACAATACACATCATGTATGTTTTTCATACGTAAAATGATCTAAGATGTTTTCTACCGAAAACACTACAAAAAAATTCTTATCCTAACATAAAGTGAGATATTTTCTAATTATCGCTTAATACAAAGTGAGATATTTTTGTTTTTAATCATACTAATGAGACACGTTGTACCAGTCAAATTGATGAATTGGGGAATTGTACATCCCAAGGAATTGATGATGTTTTTTAAAGAAATATTGTATCGACGGCTTGGCTTAGTTTTATGATTTGCTATTCCCAAGGAATTGATGATGGACCAGCCGAGCTGGCGGCAACGACTGATGACTGAAGCAACTCTCTATTAAAGTTTTGTTCACAGTTAAAACTGTCCTCAAAATATAGTATTAATTTTATCAACAAAAACGACGTTCGATAACGCATCAGATTATCAATTTAATTACAATAAAAAACCCACATGTTAATAACACAAAGACGTTTTTCTTCTATATGGCTTTGAATGGTGACAGCGGTTTTAGCGGTGCGGAACAAACGGTTTAGGAGGTGCAGTGCGATTTTAATGCAGTACGGTTGGAAAAAAACGTATCATGTGGAACAAGTGCGGTTACTGCAGAACAAGCGGTGCGGGACAATATACGAATGGTGAAAAAAACAACATGCGGTGCAGTCCAAATGTGTGAATGGTGAAAATGTACAAAACGGTGCATAATATATATTTTAGAAAATATGTTATAAATAAAATGGATTAATGATATTAATATAATTATAAATTAAATTTCTTAATTTAGTTTGATATTTTACATTATTAATAAATTATCCCTACCAATGAGAATCAAACTCATGTTCTTTTAGATGTCTACATTTTTGACTGATATGGGTTCAAGCACTAGTCCAATCTCACGTTGGTAATGACATTTTTATTTATTTTTTCAAATTGAATTTTGTTATTTGATAAAATTAGCATATATGATTTATTTTAAAATTTTATGAGCTTTAAAACATGTATATATATGTAAAATTATAAAACTAAAAGATTATTATCGTGTATCATAAAGTTAATAATATCAGCTAGACAAAGAATATAATAATTCTTAAAGCTAGAATCTAAATATTCTCTCTTTTTTTAATTAGTATAAATATATAAAATCAAATATTATATGATACATATATACATAAGTAAAATGTAAACCACACCTAACCGTTGATAGAAAAAAAAAACTACATCTAACCACATCTATTTTGATTTTTCTGTAACAGCACGTGCGTTTCATATTTTTTTATGTTTCTGAAACACAACAACTTTTTTTTAATTAAAAAAAAATTAATAAAAAAATGATGAATTGTAAAATATTTTGTTAAACGCACAACATTTCACTTAACAAGAAACACATTCAAGGCCATAATCGAGAAGATAATACAAGTTGTGTTTTATTTTGACTCCTTTGCGGAGCATATCATAACAACGTCGTCGTTGAGATACAGACCGTAACACGTACCCACTTGTCACTTGATGTCACAATCCTTATCCACTTATCTGGAACCACGTGTGTGGTCAACACTTGACGACTCGGTTTAAACCGGGTTGGTTCACTTGACTGTTCTTTTGTACTAAAAGCCACATATCTCTCGTTATGGATAATATGGGGAACGACAAACATATAAATAATAATGATATGACACTGTTGAAGAATATAATGTGATATATACGTAGCCTTTTGCTATCGAATCGGAGCGATGCTAATAATATATACGACCAATTTTTTATAACTCAACTCGTAAAATACCAAGGGCAAAACAAAAAAGTCACAAAACCAAATTACGTTTAGGACGAAACACGAAACACTATAAAATTTGTTGGTTCTAGGTATAGATGTACGGACCTTGGCCAAAAACTTCCCGTATATAGTTATGAAGTTTGTTATTCCATTTCGTCTTCCCGTACTTTCAGTATGCTCTTCGTATTACTATATGGTCCATATTCGTGACTCAGATTATCAAATCTTCACTTTTGAGTTTCTAATATATATATTTTTTTAAGAAAGAGTAAATGTTGACGTATAATTTGACTGTTTATTTTTATGATATATAAAAGCTCTTCAATTTTTTAAAAAACTTATTCCAAGCTATGACTTGTGAGTCATATATATATAGTGATTCTTTAAAGCGTATACAAGAAGAATGGACTAGAGATCGAGCATGATCATACATTCCCAACAAAACATATGAGTAGAAGAAAGAGGAGAGAATGCTATCTACGTAATAACTGTAATATTTATTTTTTTCGTAAGAAAATATCATTTTGACACATTTTCTATCGATTAAGAAAATGAATATACTAATATACATTTATATAATATACTAATAATTACATAGAAATAACTTAAATTTCAAAGTAATTAACTTTAAATCGAAAAGAAAAACAGAATTTGAGTGTAAGAATTATATTGAAAATGCAGAAGGAAAATTGACCAAAATAGCACACTTTTAAATTTTTGTTTCGAACTTAGCATCATTAGTTAAAAATAACAATAATAACATAATTTAATATTAAAATGACCTAAAATCTTTTTCTAATGGAGAAAAACTAAACCTTAAATTAGAAATAGTGAATCCAAACATAATGTTTAATTTTTTTAAAAAAATTTTTTTGATAAATAAATTTTTTTATATAATTATTTTTGCTATTTTNTTATAACTCATGAGATCGTGACATTTGTCACAGTTAATATAGATCTTGACATGTGTAATTTAAGCAAATATTAATCAAATTAGTTTTAATTTATAATTTATCCTAAAAGGCAAGATTAATATAGTAAGAAAAAAATATTTCGTAATTTTCCATTTAGATTAAGAAAATTAATCATAAAAGAAAAAAAAATCTAATTTTTCACTTCTATATAAACCACAATTTGGTAGTATATCAATTACACCAAAAATAAAAATAAAAGTCCAATAATCGTATCCACAACTATTTACTGCATCTATTCACCAAATTTTTCTTTCAATGTATATATTTATTTTATCGTAAACTTTGTTTCTAAATTTATGTATAAAATATTTTCACGGGTGATCTAATTTTGTTTTCCATTTTATCATCTTTCATTTTTTTCACGGGTTATAAAATATTAAATTACAAACCCGCATATATGCGGGTACTTATCTAGTAAAGAATAATTGTCCAAAATAGTACATTTTAAAACTTTTGTTCCAAACTTAGCAGCACTAGTTAAATTTGATAATAATAGTACATATTTAATATTAAAATGATCCAAAATTCTTTTTATAGAGAAAAAACTAAATCATAAATAGGAAATAATGAACCCAAACATAATGTTTTACTTTTATTTAAAATTTATTTAGAAAATATGTATTTTCACATAATTCTTTGTGTTATTTTTCAAATTTTTAAATTTAATATACTAGTCTGCTAGATTTATTTTATGGTATTTATTTATATTTAAAAAGCATAAGCCAAGAAAAAAAAAACATAATCAAACTTTCAAGGGACTTATAAATTATAATCTCCTCGCAATCAGATTCAGTAAGACTACTTTTTCCCCAAAATAACAAAAAGAAAACAATATAGTACCGATAAAGTACGTAATTTTTTTTTTCAATCTGTTTTTGGCTTTTTGCACTCAAACGGCGCAAGTAGTAGGTCCCAGACACGTCAGCTCGAGTTCATCAATTGCGAAATCGATCAGTTCAGCAATGTCATTGTCTAGATTCCTTTTTCACTTTCGACTCTCCTTTTTTTTTTTTATCATTAGGTGTGTCATGTGTGTGATAAGATTATTAATTTGGTTGGCTGCATGTTTATAATTTAAGTACCATTATTACTTTAATGTCAATTCGTTAATCATGATTAGTATCCTTCCAAAGCATATTGATTGTTAATTACTACTACAAGATCTGCTTCGGACATGTGTATCGCTCTATTTTTTTGGCTAAAGATCACACCCTCACACCTTTTGCATGATTGATTGTTTTAATAATTTCAAAATCTATCGGTAAAGACACAAACTCGCCACGTAAGTCTCCCGTGTCGATGAGACTACTACGATGTGGATATTTGTTTAGACGTTTTAACCAAAAAAGCAATGATCCGAGTTAAATTGCCCTTTTTATTTCGTGATTGTGATAAACAATTATAATAAAACAACAGATGTCAGCGATGGTGTTTCTGAATGCTATTTTTTCCTTTCCACAAAAAATGTTGTTTTAATATTTTATTGGGTAATTGACCAAAATAGCACATTTTAAAATTTGTATTCCAAATTTAGCATCATTAGTTGAAAATGACAATAATAGCACAAATTTTGATAAGAATAGCACAAATTTAATATTAAAATGACATAAAACCATTTTTAATGGAAAAAACCTAAACCTTAAATTAGAAATAGTGAACCCAAACATAATGTTTAATTTTATTTTAAATTTATTTGAGGTAAACAAGTATTTTTACATAATTATTTATGTTATTTTCAAAATTTTAAATTTAAGGTAATAGTTTTGGAACAAAAAGTAAAATTTGTGCTATTTTAGAGTATTTCTCTATTTTATTTTTGTTTTACAAAACAAAAAGTATCATTTGATGTTTTTAATGTTTAATTTTGAATAAAAATTCAGTTTTAACCTATTGTTTTAGTGTATTAATTAGAGAGAGAAAATTTGTGTTGTGTATTATTAATAAGGAGTAGTATAAAAAAATTGTTTTGTGTATTAATAGTTTGTTTAATATGTGTGAAATATATCAAAATGACAATATTTGTNCATTTTTTTTTTTTAAATTGTTTTTTTATTGTCGCAACGAATCACGTCGCGACACGTCATCAACTTTTGCCAATGACACATGTCATCCACAATAGATGGTCTAATGATAACTCCGTATGGATGGTTTGGGAAACTGTCCAGGCCATATGTTTTGTTCTTATGTTTTTTCTTTAAAGAATTACACACATTTTTGAGAGATTCTGACAAAAAAAAAGTGAAGACACAATTATACAAAATATCTACACACAGCCACAGGCCAGAAAATCAAACACACAATTTCGTTACATCTTATATATGCCTAAAAAGCTTTAATCGTGGTGTAAGAAAAAAAAACCCAAAAAGATAAAAATAAAGAAATGAAGAAAGATTTGCATCCCTTTGATTCAATCTTCTAATGCCGAGTGACAGATTCAGCCTCTCTCATCTTGTATCGCCACTGACCTGCAACGACGCATCTTGCATCAGTTTGAGGCTGATACTGTTAAACCGTTCCCTCGAATATTGCCTCGAAGCTTTTCTCCAATCTGTTCCTGTTTTCATCATCGTCGCAAACTCTTCGTAACTTATTCTTCCATCCTGCAAATACAAGAATTTGATAATGTTTAGTTGTTTCTCAGACTCTTATCAATCAATAAAAGGAGTGAAATGGTGAGGCTAACCAACCTTATCGGTATCAACATCGCGAATAATGGCATCAACAACCTCTTCGCTTGTACCAACTTCATCAGACAAAGCTTCCCTTAACTCCTCTATTTCGATATATCCGTTATTGTTTTGATCAAAGAACGCAAACGCTTTCTTGAGATGCTCATCATTGCCCATTTTCCTGAGATGCACCGATATGGCAATGAACTCGTCACAGTCCAAATATCCATCTTTATCGTTATCTCCCTGCAAAAAGAAAAGCCCTCCAAGCTCAGTGCATTGCGTTTATACCTTCAAAGCTGGTATTGTAAGTAATGATGAATAAAAGCTTACAGCGTCCATCAAAATTTGTATATCATCTTGGGGAATGGCATGACCAAGTTTCTGCAAGCCAATTTTTAGCTCATCGATGTTAATCTTCCCTCTCTGGCTTGTGTCCATTATTTGGAAACCTTCTCTTATACCAGAAGCTTCTTCATCCGATAAATGCTCAGCAATAACCTATCGAGAAAATGTAAAAGAACAATTAAAACTACTGTTTAGGCTTTTAAGATTCCAAGAGATATTTTTCAGCAAGTTATAATATACTATATTTTACCCTGAGTGCTCGTTTCTTAAGCTTGTTCATGACGGTGAACTGCTTCAGCCTTGCTCTCACTGTTTCACCCAATGATACATTGGGAGCTGTCTTCGCGTTCTGTAACCACGGATGATCTGCGAAAAATGAAGCAAGACCGATTATTACTCTTTCTCTATCTCAGATTCCATATGACTACATTAACAAATTGCATCCTTAGAGACGGTAAAACTGTACCTAGCACTTGTTGAGCTGTAAGACGGCGCTTTTGGTCAGGATCAAGCATTTTTCTGATAAGGTCTTTTGCATTTTCAGAAACCTTGGGCCATGGGTCTCTTCTGAAGTCTAGTACAGATCGAATAATAGCTTGTGCAACTCCTTGTTCAGTTTCTGAAAATGGTATAAACAAACAGAAGATAAGGTTCGTTATTCTTATGATCACTTCAAATATGTCCCCCTAAAGGAACATCAAGAAAAAAGAAAGACAGACCGACGGAAACTAACCTGCCCAGAAAGGCGGAACACCACAAAGCAGTATGTAAAGAATTACACCTGCGCTCCAAATGTCAACTTCTGGCCCGTAATTACGTTTTAGCACCTCGGGAGCCATGTAGTACGGACTACCAACAATTTCGTTAAACCTCTCGCCTGCAAAGCAAACAACGGTGTGGGTTAAGATTGTTGCCATACCGCAAAGGAGTAGAAAACAGAAATCGAACAGAGCACAATACCTGGTTTGAAGAAAACGGAGAGACCGAAATCAATCGCCTTGAGAGGTGCAGTCTCCTTCTTGTTTGCAAACAAGAAATTCTCGGGTTTTAAGTCCCTGTGCATTACCCCATGCTTATGACACACCTGCAGAGATCACATGGAAACTCGTTATTCTCACATCTTACACAAGGCCAAGAGTTTGGATTTGCATAAATCCCAAAATGTCAAGAAATGTTTATTTTTATTTTTTTAGTCTCTATGCAGCAAACAGAGAGTAGCCTTCAAGCAAAGCTACATTGCAATAATGTCCAAGAATCCAATACTAGAACTAGCAAAAATGGCAAGAAATGAAATGACTCTAAATCCTATCACCATTTAAATTCAGCAAGAAATGAAGAGAGGAACCTGAACAACTTCCATGATGGTCTTAGTGACAGCAGCAGCAGCTCTCTCGGTGTAATGGCCTCTGGCGACAATCCTATCAAACAATTCCCCTCCTTCACAAAGCTCCATAACGAGATGCACGGCATGCTCATCCTCGTAAGTCTCCTTCAAGGTGACGACATTGGGATGCTCAGGCATATGCCTCATGATCTCAGCTTCCCTCCTAACATCCTCGATATCCACAGCCGTCCTCAGCTTCTTCTTGAGAATCGATTTACAGGCGAAAACCTCGTGGGTTTCTTTGTCGGTACAGAGGTAGGTGACACCGAATTCTCCACGACCTAGCTCTCGACCCAGCGTGTATTTCTGCTCGATCTCGCGACCAGTTGGATCATTGAGCACGATAAGCTTAAGAGGTGCTCCGCCACCGTGGTGAAGACCGTAATCGATCGAGAACGGGTTTTGCTTCTTCCTTCCTTTCTTCGGCTTATTGTCGTTCTGAGCCAACGATCCGGCCGTTCCGCAACAATTACCCATGATTTCGACAGAGAGAAATCAATCGAAACGCGGAAATTCGAATAAGAATCCAAATCAGCTCGAGAGGTACAGAATTCCAGGAAAATGGGAAAAATCAAAGGATGGTACTTGGGAAGAAATCTCGAAGAATATATATGAGAAAACGAAGAAGACGAAGATCATAAAGGTGGGTGGGAATCGAATAAGATGGATCAAATTGTTCTGAGAATTTACAGAGAGATGATGGAAGGAAGGTGAAAAGAATCTTCCCTCCCTAATCCCTCCTTCTCCACAGCTCTATGATGATTTTTTTTTTTTTTTTATCAAAACAGCCCTTAATTTTGTACCCTCAGGGTTACAAGAAATTACAACACTTCCCTTGTAACCAAACAACTTGGTAAGGGTGTTTACGTCATTTCGCTGCTGGAAATAAACTCTAAACAGATCGAATGGGTAAAACTGTATTTTTTAATTAAAGTCAAACTCGGCGTTTTTGACTCTTTTTCCTTTTCGTCGGACCCAACTAACAATATTTTATTTATTGCCTCCCAACAATATATAATTGAAAATATGACAGATTTTATTATGTTGAATTTGATTTTGGTTTTTTTGAATTGTCTGGACTTTCTTCATTCTTGTGTGACACACACCAACACAATTTGTTTTCTACTAAACTCTCTTATTGATAATCAATATGCTGATATGGGGAATTTGATTATCTACAAGAAGAAGAAGAAGAAAAAAAGAAGATATAAAACGTTTTTAGTAAGGGAAATCATTATTAAAACTTACTTATATAAGCTATACTATAAAATACTATTAAACAGCAAAGTCAACGGAGAAAGCCAGAGGAAGAAGACTTTGTCAAATGTATGTTGAGATCCAAAGCTCCATGATGATGATGAACCCTTCCTTAATCCTTACATCGTTACACGAGTGTTTCTCCTAATCCTAGTTTCCTACCAAGTCAATGACTTCTTCAATTTGTTTACTTCAAAAAGGTCAATCGTTTATACACTCTGTTTTCTTACCATCAATTCATTGCTAAAGACGGAGTCCTCTTACTAATTCTGGGCATATGGTTATTCGGTTCGGTTTGGTTCAATTATTTTGGTTTTTGGAAACGTTCGGTTATGTCATTTACTATCTATTCGGTTAGTAACAGTTTTTGGTTCGGTTTCAGTTCGGTTACCATTCGATTCGGTTTGGTATGGATAACAAAATTAATAACCGCATGGTTTTGGTTAACCGAAATATTTCGGTTATTTTCGGTTAAATTTCGAAATATTTCAGTTATTTCGATAAAATTTCAGAAATATTTCGGTTATTTCGGTTAACTATCGGTTATTTCGGTTTGGTTATTTCTACGCTATTTTGGATAATTGGGGAAGTAAACATTATTTTTTTAATTTTTTTTTATATATCTAATTGATATTCATTGGTTATCGGTTATATAACCGAACCGAACCAATAAATATAAAAAAACCATTCAATTATTGTGAAGAAACCATAACCAAACCAAACTATCAATTTTGGTTCGGTTATTATGCCAAGGACTACTTCATACCATCAATTGTTTTAAACAAATCGAGAACTCCAAATAAATTGTAAGACCACAAAAAAAAAACATAGAAAGGCTCTTTAGGCCCATTAATCCATTTTGGTAGAAGCCTAGATCGATGAGCAAAATATACAAATGATCATTTTGTATGAACATCATGTATTTCACATTTCATAAGAAACTTTTATAATTGATCTAGCAGTTGACTAGAGCATTACAAACAAAAATAATGTTCATACACAAATTCGAGAGTTGTGCTGACAAGTAAATTCAAAACCAGGCAACTCAGAGTGGGATTTAAAATCCCCCAACTTGTATGCTCTGGTTAGGCCCATGCATAATAATCGAACCGAACCGAAATTAATGGTTCGGTTAGGTTATGGTTACTTCATAATAACCGAATGGTTTTTATTTTTGATATCCATTGGTTATGATAACTGAATGGTTATTAACCGATAACCAATGGGTATCTATGGATATAAAAAAAAAAAAATTATGTTTATTTCCCCTAATTAACCGAAATAACTGAAATATAACCGAAATAACCGAACCAAAATAACCGAAACTAACCAAAATAACCGAAATATTTTTGAAATTTAACCGAAATATTTTGAAATTTAACCGAAATATTTTGAAATTTAACCGAAATAACCGAAAATAACCGAAAATATTTGAAATTTAACCGAAAATAACTGAAACCATTCGGTTAGCCGAAAATAACCGAAAGATTTCGGTTACCAAACGGTTATTAATTTTGATAACCATACCAAACCGAATCGAAATCGAACCGAAAACTGTTACTAACCGAATGGATAGTAAAAGACATAACCGAACGTAACCAAAAACCGAAATAACCGAACCGAACCGAATAACCATTTGCCCATCCCTAGCTCTGGTTATGAACGACACATGTAAGATAATTTCTTAGCTCACAACATTTTTCCTACTTTATGTGGTGTGGAAGAAAACATACAATACGGAGTACCTTTATAGCTATATCATTCTATTATATACTACATATATATACATTTATTCCCAAAAGAAGATGGTCCGTTTGTAGCATATATAACCACACATGAAATATTTGGAGAAAATATGATGTAATGAAAAGTAGGCTTTAGCTAGGAGATAGAGAAGAAGGAACGTTTGGCCGGAGGTCGTCCCACGGCTCTCATGAGATTAGAGACTTCAAGAACCCTAGCAACCTCCGTCCCTCTTTTTGCTTCCGCCGTCGCTCTCCTCTCCTCCGCCTTCCTCTGAGCTTTTGCCACTTTGTTTTGTGTTTTCTCCATCGCCTTCGCTCTCCTTTCTTCCAATTTCCTCTGGATCCGATCGTCATCAACATTAAAACATATATATAAAACCAAACCATTATAATTGATGAAAAACTAATGGATCTAGATAATCAATTATAATTTAGCCGATTTAAGACATTTTTTCTGTGTATTACAAATTAACGTTCCAACTCCACTAAACTCTAGTAGCATCTTATTAGAAGCTAATAAAGCTCGACCAATCTATTTTCGGCCTGTTATACTTGTCTTGAGTTGCTTACGTTTCCTTTTTGTTTTTATGTTTATATATACTATATGTGTAAGAGTGTTTTTATAATTCAAGTGATTAATTCCACCAGCATTAAGTGTTTTAGTTTTTGTAAAAACAAAAAATCTCAACGCAAATACAAAGAATTCTATCAAACATATTTTCTAACAACAACAACAAAAACGAATAAAATGTTTTTTTTTTCAATTTAAGACAAGATTTTTGAGTTTGAAACAATATATAAGGTCTATGCCACCTCGATCGTCATCTAATGGGATTTATGACAACTAATTACCTCGATTTTCTTCATCCAAGAGTTAGCTATATGGACCTGCTCATTCAACCAACCGTTAATAACGGCGTCTTGTCTCTTAAACCTATTATTAATCTTAGCCACCTTCGCCGTTTGCCACGCCGTTATCTTCGCATCCACCTCCTCCCTCTTCACCCTCTGCACCGACGCAGTCGTCACCATCCGATTCTGACCACCTGATGACGTCGTCGACACAATATTCTCCGAACCGGCCCGGTTATCGTAACCATCCGGTACAATCGCCCACGGATTCGTATCTTCCTCAGGCACCTGATGTTGATGATCACCACCAACGTCGTCGTTCTCACCGATCCTAGTCAGCTCGTTTATGACGTCACGATGACCTCCCGATTGGTTATTGTTGTCCATGGAAGAGCCGGCGATGACTAGAGCGTTGAATTCTCTGCTGACGGTGGTGAAATTCTCGCCGGAAGAAGAAGCTCCGTCGCTAAAATTCATCGACCTCGACGGAGACAAGTATCCTCCCCTTTGTTGTGGCCGAGGAAGCTCCGTCGTCGTCATCGCGTGAATATCTCTCACGACTGTCTCCGGCGGCGGCGTCTCGTCCCGGAGATCGGGAGCATTCGAACTCGTGGTGGTGATCTCCGTTGACATCTCTTGACCGTACAAAGTCAACATCAGAGTTGTAGCTAGTAGTAGTACTCGACTACTGTAATTAGAAGCTGAGCTCCGATTTTAATTAAACGATGGGGAGAGAAGAAACAAGGTAGGAATAAATAATCAATGATTATGACTTAATTATTTGGGTTACGAGTTAATTAAAGTTTGGTTTACATGCGATGCGAGGTAAAATTATTTCCATGAAAGCTACGTTCGTCCAGCGACTACATTTCTAGTTAAAATATTTAGCAAGATATTGATTAAATTAATTTGGTGGAAACTTAATAAAACCCAATTTTATCACTTATAACCTTAATTCGGTAGTCTTTTTATATTCAAGAGATCTTTAAAAATTGAGATAGTATTTTTTATAAAAAAAAGAAATTAATATTATGAAGCTTTCTCATTGCAATAGAAGTTTTTTTTTTTTGGGGGTTTTGGAAAAGAAAAGAAAAGTAAATATTTAGCAAGATATTGATTAAATTAATTCGGTGGAAACTTAATAAAACCCAATTTTATCACTTTTAACCTAAATTCGGTAGTCTTTTTATATTCAAGAGATCTTTAAAAATTGAGATAGTATTTTTTATAAAAAAAAGAAATTAATATTATGAAGCTTTCTTATTGCATTAGAAGTTTTTTTTTTTTTTTGGGGGGGGTTTTGGAAAAGAAAAGAAAAGTAAATGATCTTGTAGTGAAAGGAGGAGTGTCGGCAAGAGACGACCCACCACGAAAATGAGATAATGCTTGTGGGCCAAGCTACAGACTAACACGTGTCTTCTTGTAACAAAGGTTATCTACGTGGCGCGAAAAGAGTGGTAACGCGTTCCCGCCAAAATATGCTACACACGTCAGCTTCATGAATGTGCCTGGAGATCCCACTAGGAAAATGCCACGTATTAGATGTCAACTCAGATTTTATTTGTCTTATTCATTTTTACTCGATACTCACTTACTAATTTACTAATTATGTTTCTTGACCAACATTTTTTTAATACTAATTATATTATTGTTTTCGTAATATTCTCATACATCGACCCACAAAGAGTCGTGATTTATATTTTCTTGTTAACAGCTTCTCTTCTAAGACAACTTGAGAACATATTAGAGTTCATTCTCAAATTGGTCTGGTTATTAAGAGATATAGGCTTATTGGGTATATATGTATTGGGCCTTATATATTTAAGATTATTTTACCTTTGTATAAATAGATAATTGTATCCGCTTGTAAAACCCTAATCAGAAATATACAGAATTTCAGAGAGTTCTTCTGATTCTTACATGGTATCAGAGCCATAAGGGCTTGGAGACATTTAATCGATCAAGATTTATCGGATTTCAAGGAAGAATGAGATTTCATAATCGAGGTATTATGTGTTCTCATTGTTCGAAGTATGGTCATGATGTGAGATCATGTTATCAGGTAAATGGTTATCCAGATTGGTGGCTGTAGAAGTACGGACGATTTGGAGGTGCAGTTGATGAATCTGCAAAGACGAGAGAGTATCGATCGATACCCTTAGAAAATTTCAAGGTATCGATCGATACCATGGCGACACAGGCTGTGACAGGCCTCAAGGAAGATCAATGGCATAAGCTGGTTCGACTTCTTGAGTTGAGATTCGAGACAGCAAATGGTGTGGGAAATAGCAACTATACAGATGAGTGGATTATTGATAGTGGTGCATCGCACCATATGACAGGTACATTGGGGGACATGGTCGATGTGCATCCGATCTCACCGTGTTGGGTGGGTCTGCCTAATGGAAATGTGGTTGCTGCTGATAGAGCAGGAAGTGTGATATTGACAGAGAAGTGTACTTTGACACATGTGCTATTCGTCAAGGAACTTAAGTGCAATCTCATCTCTGTGTCACAAGTTATTGATGAGATGAATTGCATTGTGTGGTTCTCGAAGCAGTTGTGTGTGTTGAAAGATATTACTTTGCAGATTCCGATCGCGATGGGTGAAAGGAAAGATGGGCTGTATTTTCTTCAAGGTACTCATAAAAGTGTGAATGTGGCGAAGGTCAGTAAGTTGGGGTCTCTGGAACTTTGGCATAAAAGAATGGGACATGCGTCTGAAAAGGTGATTAAGAAATTGCCTGAAGTGGATCAAAAGAGTGTTGGCGTTTCTGATTGCGATGTTTGCTTCCGAGCAAAGCAATGTCGTAATGTCTTTCCTGAGAGTACGGAGAAGAGTAAGGAGTGTTTTGAGATGATTCATTGTGATCTCTGGGGGCCATATCGAACACAGAGTTTGTGTGGGTCTTCTTATTTCTTAACTGTTGTGGATGATTATTCCAGAGCTGTGTGGGTCTTTCTTCTTGTTGATAAAACACAAGTTCAGAAAACTATGATCGATTTCTTTGCTCTCATCCAGCGACAGTTTGAGAAGCATGTGAAAATCGTGCGAAGCGATAATGGGAGTGAATTCATGGTGATGAAGGAGTATTTTCGCACATCTGGGATAATTCATCAAACTTCATGTGTAGGAACTCCTCAACAAAATGGGCGAGTGGAGCGAAAACACCGTCATATATTGAATGTGGCAAGAGCGTTGAGATTTCAGGCAAATCTACCAATAGAGCTTTGGGGTTATTGTGCTTCGAGTGCTGCATATCTAATCAATCGTACGCCATCTATGTTACACAATGGTAAGAGTCCGTATGAGATTATATTTGGAAAAGTCCCTGCTTATAGTGAGATACGTGTTTTTGGATGTTTAGCATATGCTCATAATCAGAAACGGCATGGAGATAAGTTTGCGAGTAGAAGCAGGAAATGTGTATTCCTGGGGTACCCTTATGCGAAGAAGGGGTGGAATTTATTTGACTTGGAGACACGTGAAGTCTTTGTCTCACGGGATGTCACCTTCATTGAGGAACGATTCCCATATTTGGAGCAAAAAGATCAGGTGGATGAGCCACCTAATTCTGATCAAAGGCCGTTATTTGTGGATGATAGTGTTGGATTTGATGATATAAGTCATGTTTTGACAAGAGATACAGTGACACAGACTCCAGTTGTGTCAGACGAGGTTGGAGAAGAAGATATGCAAGCTATATCAGCAGGTATACGAGATATGTTGGGAATTACAGTGCCACAGACTGAACGTGGATCAGTTATACAGTCTGAGAATGTCGATGGGTGTCGACCGATACCAGCCAGTATCGATCGACACCAGGAGATTGTCGATGGGTGTCGACCGATACCAGACAGTATCGATCGACACCAGGAGAATGTCGATGGGTGTCGACCGATACCATCCTGTATCGATCGACACCAGGTGGATCAACCTGCTGCAACAGAAATTTTAGGACGCGGAATGAGACAGAAACAAGTTCCTGCCAAGTTAAAAGATTTTGTGTGCAATACAACATTTGCAATGAATGCGTCTGCTGTGAGTCAGGAATTGAGTAATGATTATGGTATTGAGAATTATGTGAGCTGTGAGAGGTTCTCGATGTCACACAGAGCGTTTCTATGTAGTATAACAGAAGGAGTTGTGCCGAAAACATTTGCTGAGGCTATGGCAGATCCGCGATGGAGAGAAGCTATGAGACTGGAGATTGAGGCTCAGGAACGAAATCAAACATGGTTGATTGAACACTTACCACCAGGTAAGCATGTCATTGAGTGTAAGTGGGTTTACACAATCAAGTATAATGCTGATGGCTCGATTGAAAGGTATAAGGCGAGGCTTGTAGCTTGTGGAAATCGTCAGAAAGAAGGGATTGATTATTCTGATACATTTGCTCCTGTGGCAAAGATGAGCACAGTTCGATTGGTTTTGCAAGTTGCAGCTGGGAAAAATTGGGAGTTGCATCAGATGGATGTGCACAATGCGTTTCTTCATGGAGATTTGGAAGAAGAGGTGTTTATGAGAGTACCTCAGGGTTTTGGTAGCTCGAAGAAGGGAATGGTATGTCGATTGCGCAAGTCTTTGTATGGTTTGAAACAAGCTCCGAGATGCTGGTTCGCGAAACTTTCGACGGCACTATTGAGCTATGGTTTTACACAGAGTAAGGCAGATTACTCTCTTTTCTCGTTAGTTCGTGGTACAGTTCACTTGCATGTTCTCGTATATGTGGATGATCTTGTGATAACAGGGAGCTCTCCAGAAGTGATACAGAAGTTCAAAACGTATCTAAGTAATTGCTTTCATATGAAGGATTTGGGAAAATTGAAGTATTTTCTTGGATTGGAAGTTGCGAGAAACGCATAGGGGATATATTTATCACAGAGGAAGTACGCTCTGGATATTATTGCTGATGTTGGTTTGCTTGGTGGTAGGCCAGTAGAGTTTCCGATGGAGCAGAATCATCAGTTGGGAAGGTCGACGTCAGAGATACTCACTGATCCGGAGAAGTATCGCAAAATCGTTGGAAGGTTGATTTATCTGGCTGCTACAAGACCAGATCTTGCGTACTCTGTTCACATCTTGTCTCAGTTTATGCGTGAGCCAAGAGAGGATCATTGGCGGGCTGCTTTACGAGTCGTTCGTTACTTGAAGGGGTGTCCTGGAATGGGAATTTTGTTGAAAGCTGAATGTAATTTTCATCTTACAGCTTGGTGTGATTCGGATTGGGCGGGATGTCCAATCACGAGGAGATCTTTGAGTGGATGGTTGATACAGTTGGGGAATTCACCTGTGTCGTGGAAGTCAAAGAAGCAGGATGTAGTCTCTCTATCTTCAGCAGAAGCAGAGTACCGAGCTATGGTTGTGGCGGTGAAAGAATTGAAGTGGATCAAGAGTGTATTGACCACGATGGGTATTGCACATTCTGGTCCAATGGATTTGTATTGTGATAGTCAGTCTGCGCTTCATATTGCAGCGAATCCTGTGTTTCATGAGAGGACGAAACATGTAGAGCTTGATTGCCACTTCATTAGAGATGATATAGTAGCTGGAATCATTCAGACACAACATGTTTCTACTACTCAACAATTGGCGGATGTTTTCACTAAAGCACTTGGAGGTCGTCATTTTCAAGATATGTTGTGCAAGTTGGGCATTCGAGATCTCCATGCTCCAACTTGAGGAGGGGTATTAAGAGATATAGGCTTATTGGGTATATATGTATTGGGCCTTATATATTTAGGATTATTTTACCTTTGTATAAATAGATAATTGTATCCGCTTGTAAAACCCTAATCAGAAATATACAGAATTTCAGAGAGTTCTTCTGATTCTTACACTGGTTCAAGGAATATGTCCCTCGCTTTTCTTTTATAACTTAGTTGGCGATACTTGCTCGGTTACCTGCGAAAGACAAGTTACTTCATTGGGGAATGAATGTATCAGCGAGGTGTACTCTTTGCTCCAGCGGTATCGAGTCACATGACCATATGTACTTCGAGTGTTCCTTCTCATCTGACATTTGGAGTCGATTTGCGTCTGCAATTTGGCCTAACCCACCGATGGATCTTCTCACTATTGTCTCTTGGTTCAACCAATCTCATCAACGGAATGGTTCGGCTTAAGCCGTTATGATCAAGTTGATCTTACAAGCCATTGTCTACCTCCTTTGGAAAGAACGCAATGCCCAGATTTTTACTTTCACTGCTGCATCAATCTGCTTCGCCGTGGACTGCTTGCTCAGAGACTGATTGCTGTCATTTCCGACCAAGGATGTAATCTCTCCTTCTCTTCTCGAACTGTATTTTGGTTACATTATTTCTCTCCGTAAACATTGTATTCTTATTCAATTAGTTTTTAGATTTTTTTATGTTGTGTAATAAGTTGTTTCAACATTATAAACGAAAATGGTTATAAATCTTAACATTTTGACCCAAAAATATATATATGTTTTTGCAACAAGTTAATAGAAACTTGAGTATCCAAAAAGAGCGATTGAAGTAAAGTATGTCGCCCATTTATAGTTTGTGTGACAAGGGAGAGAGACTCGAGAAAAATATAAAACTTGTTGCGATTTGTAAAATTCGGGTTGTTAGATTGCTATAAAATGCAAAAGGCACTATATTTTTGTTTTATAGTCGTAAGGCTGCTAAAACAATTGGGCCGAGGTGGGCTAATAATTATCGCATTTTCAGCAGAGCCCAATCAACTAACCCATATCAATCAACTAGCCCATATCTTAGATTATGGGTTGACATATTTGACGGATACCAATAAAAATTAGGAATGTTAGAAACTTGTCAACGTAACAATAAAACCAAATCTAATGCTTGAATCCAACGTTGGAAACACGTTAACGTAGCATCCATAAGGAGACCAAGTCCTAGTCCACGACGTTGTCTCGTACATTCATCTAATAGTGTTATACATCAAGTCATCATGTATTTGTCTACAAGCAAAAAAAAAAAAAATTAACCAAACTGAAATGGATTCTTTTTTGGATCACTAAGTACAGTTTTAGTTTAATTTGGTTTTCTAAGATATAATTGTTTTGTCTTTCTCCATCTCTTATAATCTCATTATTCAACCGAATTTTGTGATCCAAAACAGTTTGGTTTCTAGGCATTATCTGTAAAGTGTAAACATGTTTTTATTTTTTATTGGGTCTTTTTTTATTTTTCAGCTGATTACTAACATTCTCAATGTCCTTGGAGATTGATATTGGCATAACTACTTCGATTGAATATTGGTGCCGGAAGACTTCGACTACATGTTAATGTTATCCAGATTTGGCAGTTTGGTTTGTTCCAATTGTGTGTGTTTTTCCACATGATCCACCTATTTGCCGATAATTCGAGCTCTGGTTAGGTAAGGATCTTGGCTACGACCATAACCTGTCTAATATATTATATCAAACGTAAGATTAGAATATTGTATTTTTTGTATGTTTTTTACTATAACATAGAATTCATCTTTCTTTTTGAATAAAACAAAAACAAAGCATTTGTCTATTGCTGGACCGAACCTGGCGCCGACTTCATCAGCTACTCTATTCAAAATCATATACATAACAATATTTTGGCCACACCTAGTTTTTCAATTAAGCATACTGCTTTAAGTTTGGCTTCCAATACCTCAACAATGACCAACCACAAGCTCTTTAGACCTTTGTGTATTTTTGAATATTAATTTAGTTTTTTTTTGGGGCTTAAGGTATAGCTGCTGCAAATTCTTTGGTGTAGTTGTCATTTTGTTATTTAGTAAATTTTAAAACATTACCAAAAATTTTGTTCTCTACGTAATTTAAATCTTTCAATATATTTTCAGGTATTTGGATTAAAGAAATATCCTAAAATAGCAAAGAAATTTTTTTTTTGTTTCAAATCTAGTACACCAAATTTAAAATTCCAAAAATAATTATATGAAAATATATGTTTACCCAAAATAAATTAAAAATAAAATTAAAACATAATATTTGAGTTCACTATTTCCTATTTAAGGTGTAATTTTTTCCCATTAAAAAAGATTTGGGGTTATTTTAATATTAATTTTGTGATGTTATTGTCAATTTTAACTAGTGGTTATTTGGAAGCCTATTTAGTCAAGTGGTTAACTAAAGCTTCATTAATGCTTTTACAACATGAGGTATGAGTTTCAATTCCCAGAGAATGCAATTTCTACGGATTAATAGAAACAAATTTACATGAAATCTCCAGCGTGGTGCAAGCAAAACTGTTCATCGTGGTCGTAGATCTTAGTGGAGCGGAGATAATTGTTCGTTGTTGAATTGTCTTGTAATTGTTCTCATAATTTGTTCGTAAGTGTTTAAAAAAAAAAACTAGTAATGCTAAATTTGGAATAAAAGTTTTAAAATGTGTTATTTTGGACAATTGCCATTTAGATTGGAAATATCGTATTTTATTCAATTAATATTCAGTTTTTTCTTATGTTAGATCGGTTCGGCTTTTACAAAAAAAAAAATCTTTAAGCAAAAAAAAAAAAATTCGCAGCCGTTCGAGCTTGAGTCTGACCAAACTCGATTGAGCTTGGGTTTCACGCGTCTTGACTTATATATTGATTTCAAAAGTGTGTAATGATCAATCGTGGATAATATTCTTTACACAAATGGTCATAGTGGATTCGACTTTGTACAAAGTATTGGAATAGCGAAAAAGAGAATGTTAAATACGGAAAAAGGATGATGACAAACTTTGTTTTGATGTGTCCTTATCCACTTTTCAATATTCAAAATTGGAGGATTGACGGTCTAATTAGTCAAAATTATGTTTGAATGGAAGTTTGAATTTTGGGGACAAAATCTCATGTTTCTTACCAATCCCATATGACCTTGTCTAACATTATTGGTCCAATTTCACATTTTACATGATTACATTTAATATTAACATTTTCTCTACATTAACTCAGTATAATCCTTTTGTTTTATTCGTCTGAAACTCCTTTAAATTCTACCGCTTTTGGTTTTGTCTTCCGACAAAGTTGGTTTAAATCAGATCAATGATTTTAACCTATAAAAGTTATGAATAGTGAAAATGATTGTATCAACCGTCTTTGTCCTTTATGATGATGCGAAGAAAACCTAACTCTTAAAACTGCAAGATCCATGCATCATTTTTAAAAATCCGAAATTCTGAATACAGGATAAACTAACCTAAATATTTCTTTCGTCTGTAATAAAAACACTTACTAGAATATTTTTCAGCACAATGTTTTTTTCCCACATTTGCATCAAAATGATAAAATAGCTCATTTCTTTCAAATAAAAACACTTTAAGATGGCTTACTTTTTTAAATAAAAACACTTTAAACTCGTTCATCAATAAGATTGCACTCCCAATTAAAAATGAAACTCCAAAGAAAATAAGCCATATTTATACGAAATTAATAAATTAGTCCGTGTTCAAGGAGATAATTAGCACAACTTATTCATATTATCTTTTGCTAGTTTCATTTTATTCTTTTGTTGTTTTTTTATATTTATTTTGGTTTTTTTACAGCATTATTTCTTTTGGTTTTTAGCTTGTGCATGATAAATAAATTTCACATTTCCCCCAAAACAATAAATTAATCTATATTTTGAATTAGCCAAAAAAATTCTATACTCTAAAATATAAATCCTAAAAACCAAAAGCTAAACCCTTAACCTGAATATATATTTGTCGACAACATAATACCTAAACTTGAAAATATAAATACTATTTTTTTTTTTTGAATCAAAAAAAAAATATATATATATANTTCTCCATCTTTGCAATCTTACTAAACTCTGTTGTAACGCCGATTCTTGATCAATAAAACGAGATTCCGATTAAAGTACTGTTTTACCCCTTTTTGTGGCATTCTTAACAAAAAAAAAACTACGTAATGTAAATCTCATATTCTTAATAAAAAAAAAACTACCATATTCGTTTTTGAAAAATTAATGTAAATCTCAAATCCTCTATTTACAATATAATTAAAGGTTAAAATAGGTTATGCAAGTTTAAGTCCATTGCACATACGAGATACGGATGAGAGGAATAATATGCTTTACAACAACATCTTCTCATTGCGCAAGCAATTTTCAAAGTAAGTGATTGAATTAATTCGTAACGCAATTTTTGCAAAAATAAAATGCAAAAACTTCAGTGATCTAATAAAATGGTTTATTTATGACTAAGTCTTTCTCCCTACTCAATTATTTCTATAGATTCTTTCATGTCTTTTTGTAATCTTTTATTACATTACCACTACAAAAAGGGTGTGTTTCACATCATTTATTTTACAGATTTGCATTAATTATAAGTGATGTAAAAAATTTTACATCACTTAAATAAGTGACTCTAAAAGTGGTGATACAAATATTTACATCAGTTGTGAAAATATTTTACATCAGTTTAAAATTTGATATAAATATTTGCATCGATTATTTTAATCAATGTTAATTTGTGTCAGTTGCATAAAATGACGTTAAAGATTTACATCAATTAATATAAATGATGGTAATATTATATTATAATTATCAACTTTAAAATATGTGTAATAATTTAATAATTTAAAATTAGTACTAACTTTTATAAATTATTTTAATATTATATTATAAATTACTTCACAAATAATTTATTTATTTTTATCTAGGATAACACGTAAATATTAGTTTTTAGAATCTGTAAATAAATTGTACGTATTTATAAGAAACAAAACTTCTCACTTCCTTCATTAGTTTTTGATGTGGGACAAACATCAAAGGTAATTAGCATCATTTTTTAATTGATGTAATATTTGTATCATTTGTTTAAATGATGTTAACGAAAAATTGTAGATGCATCGATTATCTAATTGATGTGCATTCATATTTTTGTATCAATTCTCATAAAGTGATCCAAATTAATAAATTTTTATTTCATTTAGGATTGAATCGATGTTAAATTAACTAATAGTAACATTAGTTATCAACTGATGTCAAACTATATTTTTTTATATCAATTGTTAATAAATGATTCAAAAGTATATTATTTATTGTTGTAATACAATTTAAGTGATGTAATACATGTTTTTTTTGTAGTGTACATACAGTTGAGGTAAAACCCTAAAATGGTGTTGTCTCATACTCTCAGTGAGAAATTTCTTCCACTCGATTATTTTACTTTTCTTTTTAGCAAAACCTTTTTAAATTTAAATATCTTTTCCGTGATTAAAGTAAAAGAGAAAAACACAAAATTAAGTTAAAGCTGCATATAAAAACATTTAAATCAGCAATATATGGTACAATAATTGACTAAATGACTACACCTAGTCACCTACACGTGGCTTATAGAGACAAATCAAAATTAATTATTTTTAGACCATAACTATTGTAGACTTGTAGTGCATCAAAATTATAAAAAAAAAGAGAAAAGTTATTGTCTTTCCGTGAAGTTAGCACCACGTAAACCTTAACTTTATTTCACAACCAATACGTATAGTATATACATAGTTGACACAAGTTTTAGGATATAATTAAATACTCATTCCCGTATGTGTTTAAAAATAATACTGATTTTTTTCATAAAAAATGTGTTAAAAATATTCCATATATTTTCCCTATTAGTTAGAGTTAAAATAAATAAACTAATTATCGTGCCAAAAAACTAATTAATATATAGTTTTAGAATAATGGTATGATAGATTTTGTAAAAAAGTTTTTTTTTTAATATCTTGAACCAAATTTTGTTTTTAATATGTGTACAAAACCTAAAACATACTAACTCTATGAGTATCATATAACTTGGATAATAAAATGTGAAGTATCTTATTTTTATACTTTTATTTCCAAAAAAAAAAATAGATTGGATTATGCTGTGTCATTGGTTCGATATTAACATTATTTATTTTTAAATTATTTTACAAAATTTAATACTATGGATTAAATAAATAAAAATAACTAAACTATCCAAATTTTTTTTTTTGTCTTCACTAAACTTCTTTTGTCACAAAATTAAAACTTTAATTAAATATTATTATCCCGATAATTTATTTTTAATTATAAAGAAGGGGAGATTTCCTAGAGGTAGCTTTTCCTCACACCGTCACGGCCGCTTGTCTTGGGACTCGTGGACGATGCGCAGATACATATACATATATAAATTCTTCGCGTAGCCGAACGAGAAAATTCCACAAGAGATATCGTCGATTGCCAAAAAAACTGTATCTTGTTGTTGTAGAAAGCACCCAAAACTTGTTTCTCAATTCTCTCGTCTCCCCTTTTTTTTGCCGATATATAAATACACATCCTCTCGCCTTCTTAAGCCAATTCGATCCAAAAGCTTTCGTCTTTTCTCAGCGTTTTCCGGTGTTCATATTCGAGGTAAGAAAAAAGGTTTTGATTTCTTTTGTTTTATAGATCGTTTTGTTTTGTTGGTTTTCATTGCTTTATGCTGAGATCTGTGTTTACGTTTTCAAAGTTTTTGTGTTTTTATTTTGATGATTCTGCATTTGGGTTTTTGAATGTTTATGCAGAAAACACGAAAAGGTCTAACCTTTGTAATTTGAGATTTAGAGAATAGTTATTTTGTCGTTTGTTTTGATCTCTTATTTTGTGCTTATGCCATTGCTCAGGCTGAGTTGTGTCTTCTTGGAAGCATATAAAACCTCTATGGTGAGCCTCTTTTGGCGCGATTCACTTCGTTGCTCTTCTTTGTTCATAGATTTCTCACATTTGTTTTTTTTTTTGGGATAATTTTGATTTCTTGTTAATAGGGAGAAGCACCAGCTTTCTTTGTGGATCATCTGGAGAATGGACACACCAATGGGTTTGGTGTCAAATCCGAACCTAAAAACAGAGATACATCTGTTCAAATTGGGGATCGATCCGTAAGCCTCTCAATTTGATGTTTTAGAATGTGAAACTGTTGTTGATTCTTCGCCCTTGGTTTGATCTTGAGGTTTATCTTTGCAGTATCTGATTGGTGGAAATCATGAAGGAAACCCATTGTTCCTTGGAGTTCAGATTCATGACAATATCACTAACAAGTGGTGTGTGTTCATTGATGATATTTTGATCAATTAGTTTCTTCCATTACTTTGGATTCTTAAGGAGTCAATTTGGGTGTGTTTCAGGTCGAGTCCTACTGTTCTTGGAACGGGCCCTAAACCCTGCAAGGGTTACTCTGTCATTGTCCTTAAACAAGGCCGGATTTTGGTTATAAAAAAAGGTTCAGCTTCTGATGACTCTATATGGTTCCTCGAGGTTAGTATTTCGAGATATCAATGTTGCTAGCATAGAATTTTGGGGGTTCTTATTTTAATGTATTTGAACATTGATATAGGTGGATAGTCCTTTTGTCCGGGAACAAAGGAAATTGTTAGGAAAAGAGGTTGTTGCTTGGAGTAAAGGAGTGAGAGGAAATGCAGAGAAGCCTATTGTTATAAGCGGTCCCTCTGGAGTTGGAAAAGGAACGCTTATATCGCTGCTTATGAAAGAGTTTCCTTCAATGTTTGGGTTCTCTGTGAGCCACACAACTCGATCTCCGAGGTGTATGGAGAAGAACGGTGTTCATTACCATTTCACTGATAAAATTGTTATGGAGAAAGAAATCAAAGACGGGAAGTTTCTTGAGTTTGCTTCTGTTCATGGTAATCTATACGGAACCAGCATTGAATCCGTTGAGGTTGTAACAGACTCAGGAAAGGTAATAAAAAGATCCATCTTTTGTGTCATCTCTTTCATATCTGTTGATCTTTTAAGTGATCATTTTTTGTTTTTTGTGTGTATAGAGATGCATTCTTGACATTGATGTTCAAGGAGCGAGGTCTGTGAAGGCGAGCTCTCTTGATGCGATATTTATATTCGTATGTCCTCCATCAATGAAGGAACTTGAAGATCGGCTTCGTGCCCGGTAAAAATCAGACTTTTACCATATGGGTTGTTGTTTCTTCCAGATATTTCATTGTCAAGTTCTAGGAGATTATCCTCAAATTTCAAATGCTAAAAAAAACAGAGGAACCGAAACAGAGGAGCAGATCCAAAAGCGGCTTAGAAACGCTGACGCAGAAATCAAAGCAGGGAAATCCTCAGGCATTTTTGGTCATATTCTGTATAATGACAACCTCGAGGAATGCTACAAGAACCTTAAGGTGACTTAATCCGCCTTTTGTTTTGAAAAAAATTCCTCGTAAAGCACTTCGATGAGAAACAACTATATCTCTCTGTTTCAGAATCTCCTGGGGATAAATGACGATGCTCCTGTGAATGGCGTAGAAGGTACTAAAACCCAAACCGAAGAGTAGACACAATGTATACGAATTACGTAGGAGGGTAAGCTTAATTGATTTTTTTTTTTTTTTGTGATTGTTTGATCAAGCAGTAGAAGGGATCAATCTTCCAAAGGAGCACGCAGTAACAAAGATGGAAGAAAAAATCTTGATTCAAGAAACGGGAGAAGCAACCAAGAACAACATGTAACAGGATTTAAACTGATTAATTTTCTAGTTTTTTTTCCCATCCAGATGATCTATCTATAGAGTTTTCTAATAAACCGTCTTTTGGTGAGCAGAATCGTGTTGGATTTATCTTCAATTAACGGGGGAGCACCGGGGAGAACAAGAGGGATCGTTCTGGACTCGGTTAAGTCCAGTTAACAAAGAGTCTTTATCCTTCCTCCGCTGAAAGCTAAAAGAGGGAAACATTTTAGATGATAATGACGATGAACATTGCTCGTTTTTTTGACTGAAAATACTAAGGCTTTTTTTCGCGGTTGAAAGGTATTGTTATGCGTTCACTAGATAGGCACTGATGATGATGATGATTATGGTTACTATGATGTTTCAAAAAAGACATGATCTCTTTTGAGAGATGATGGAATAAGATTTTTTTGTTCCTTTTACTGGTGAAAATATTTTGTTTGATATAAATCTTGAAAGAATCTATTCTTTTGGTATTATTAGGACATGAAAAATATCAAAAAAGTTGAAATCGGTGCAATGTATTTTCTTGAGATTCCCCAACTCGAATAGGGAAAATTAATTTCGAGTTTGGAGATATAAAAGATTGATCCCACACAACAGTGTGTAGTATTCGTACATGACTCGAGATTTTCTTGGACAAAAGGATGACAGTTAGTGCCAGTTTACAGTTGAAAAATGAGCCAATGAAGTAAAAGCAAAGCATCTCAATAAGAGAAGGAGAAGACAAAAGCTATTAAAAAAAGAGAGCAACTTGTGGGTCTTTGGAATTAAATGGGTCGTCGAAAGATTGCAACTTGCATAGATTCGTGGGTCCAAAAGTCGGTGACAGTGTAATAGAAGGCAGGTTCGTTGTAGCCTACGAGAGTGTTACTTTACTAGAAGAAGACGACGATGGTCCATCTCTCTCTCATGTCCTGCTCCACCACACACTTGTCAAGTGACACTCTGTACTCTGTAATGACAAATAGACGCGCGCGCGTGGCTCTCACACGCAGTTAACGTATCTTTCTGGGGCCAACCCCAATCATGCCATAGCAGAGTGACAGAGGTCTCTGTATGACGCTTTGGATTCAGCTGTTCCCTGATTGGGTCAGACCACAAAGGAGAAGAAAATATTGGGCTCAAAGAAAGCCCGAGAACGAAATTCAGGCCTAACTAAGCCAGAAACCTTTCGCTGAGCAAGCAGTAGAAAGTGTGTGTAGTGTGGAGGTCGAAACAGACAGGGAAGATATGTTCCGCGACTTGTGAGATATGCTTTCACAACATTTCATCTCTAAGTGGTCAATCTGAAGCAGAGAGCTTGGTTAACAAATCCGGCGTCTGCATTATGATCAGATCACAATTCATGAAGCTAGCCTAGCTACGTAAGAAATCAGGAACTGGCCAAAGCATGAAAGATCTAAAAATGTTCTTGGATGTAGTCATCTGAGTAAAAATCAGGAATTGGCCATGGCAAGAAAGATCAATCGGAGTCGGTGCAGGTCATATCTGCGCCTGAGGTCCGTGCAGCTTGTATCCAAGTCTTATTCTCGGCCATGTACCATCTGAAGTCCACACTTCTTCCTGTTTCATCTGATCTACTGAAACTTTCCCTGAGATTTCTTGAACAAGGATCCGGAAAGGTACCACAAGTCTACCAAACATATTTCTAACTTGTGTACAATTGGACATGAAAGTTGTTTTCTCAAGTGACTACTGTCGTTGTTGACAAAACAAAAAAGTGACTACTGTCCACATATCTGAATCCCACAATCCATATCCGGAACTGTCTGCATCTATAAACATCTGAACTGGAATAATTATGCATGCCTTGGATTTTAAGCTTATGCGGAAGTCAAATTATACACTCATTGTGTAGGAAAAGCTGGCTGGCGCAAAACTGATGGCGAGTGAAGAAGTGATACTGGAAAACATTTCAGAGGGATTGTTCGAAGCAAGATCAGTTCTGCCCAAAGCATCTTTGTCAGATCCTTCTCAAGACGTACGTGAAGTCTGTGCTAAGCTATTGGCATGCATAACGCCATCGTAAAGCCATTTGTCTTCTTTCTTCTTCTTTTTGGTCCCTTTTGGTTTGTCCTCCCGTGCCAATGAAGTCGGTATGTAGATGTGGTAGCAAACGATGGCCTAACTTTCATAGGGATTCTAAATATTATGTAAAATGCAAAGACTAAATATGTTTCGGTAACTCGTTATGGTCCTTGTGGAATCTCCAGCTACTATATAAACACAGTAGCAGAGAAATAGACAGTAGAAATTGCATTTTGATTTCGGGTAGAAGACAGCATCAAACTCAACAAATGGGGGAGAGAGGATATTAAAAAAGAAAACTTGATTAACCAAAAAAAGTCAACATATGTACATACGATTCATTACATTACCAAAGCTAGATTTGATTCGCACAGACCTCCTAACGTCGTCTAACTAAAGAAAGAACATAAACACATATATGATAATGCCCCCATTGCTTTTACCTATCTCTTCTCCTCCTCTTATACTCCTTATTATTACTCTAATGACTGTCTTCTTCTGTCTTCATTGTTTTACTCTCTTCCCCGATGTTGTGGTTTAGGCCTTTTTGTAGTTAAATTTAGGTTGCGCTACTTCTTCGCAGCAGGAGCAGAGATGCTTGACTTGAGAGATGCTTGACTTGAGTTGCTTGGCATCGTTAAGGCTAAGATCCTCTACATGGTCCACAAAGGCAAAAACTGCACCACGATTCTCAACCGCTTCAAGGTTAGCTCCAAAACCTTGGATTTCTACACTTTGGAGGGTGTTCCTTTCGGGATTGAAGTAGAAAACATAAAACGGTTTACATGTATATTTCATACACAAAACAATTTCACCTGTAGCAGCAGTCACTCCAGCAACGGAAAATTCGCAGGAATCAAGGACTTCATTCTCAGGCAAAGTGTAGACATATTTCAACCATTCCTGTCTCTCGACATCCTCTAGAACCCACATACACAACTCAAGGGTACGCCTTCCACCAGCTTGACCATACTTCCAACTGATCACACCTAATTTACCTTTATAGTTGATCAGAAGCAATTCAGAAGTATCATCTAGATGATCTTTAAAGCGTTCTGCGTCTATAAACTTGATTTCTTCAGACCTAACATCAAAGCAAACTATCACACCAGGCAATACACGAAATGTTGCAGATAAGTAATACAAAACCCCATCGATGCATATCCCTCCACTCTGAGAACGACTGGGACAACTGATGATAGTTCTCCTCCAACTCAGTTCTCCAGTTCCTAATGTCAGAGTTTCACAATGATCCAATACCTTGAATTGCTTGTCAATCGGATTAAACCCTAAAAAGCCTTTAGACCTTCTGTACATCATCACTTGAGGTAAGCTCTCATACATTCCCGTGATAGGGCTACAAATCATAGGCGCTGCCTCTTCTTCTTTTGAGATCGACATAGCAGGGAAATAGATCAAACCAGAGGCATAGCTACAAATGTATCCGCATACGTCTGCTGAGAACTTGGTATGATAATCGGCAGTAACTGACTTCTCGTATGGGTTCTGAGGCTGAGGCGACGAGAAGAAGAGCCACTCACAGTTTCGTTCGACCGCAAGTAAGAGACGTGGACGAGTCGAGGACCTGGTCATGAACAACTCAGTGAAATCTGGACTGCGAAGACTCGACGCCCATTGCTTCGACAGGCTATGAAACCTAGCAACTGCCTTCGCCGGCAGTCTCGAGAATATCTCCATAATGAGTTCAGTTGGGATGGGTTCCCTGTTGTTTCCTCTCTTCTTCATCGACTTTGAAGATTGTCGCCGGAGTGCGTGATTGTTCCACCGGAGAAGGATGGGTTTAGGGATTCAATACGGCAAGGTTGAAATTTGTGCGTTTGAGAGTAAAAAATAAAAGAAAATAAGAAGTTGAGAGTAAATTTGATGGGCCTTTGGGCTTTAGCGTAATTGTGAATGAGCTAAGTCCATTTATTCATTGCTGTACCCAGGAAAACAATACAACTATGTAATGTAGACTAAAGGCCTGCCATAGTTCGGTTTTTATAATCAACCGAAGTAAAAAATGGTTCGGATCGGTTCTGATATCGGGCAATTCGGATAACAAAATCTATACCGAAATAATCCGAACCTGTGGAAAAAAATACAAAATATTCAATTTTTTTTTTTGTATTTTCGGTTAAATCGGATCAGATCACTAATTTCGGTTAAAAATCGACGGCACTAATCGGATCATTAATCGGATCGGATCATTAATCGGATCAGATCATTAAGTTTGGTTTTGGTCAATCCATTTAAGTTTGGTTTGAATCCATAAAAATATCAATTTAGTTGAATTTGGTCAATCCGGTTTGACGGCACTAAGTTTGGTTTTGATTCGGTTTTTGATATGTTGCGCTTTTAACGCATTTTGCAAGGTTTTCGAGTCTTTGAAGCAGAGAGCTTGGTAAACAAATCCGGCGTCTGCATTATGATCAGATCACAATTCATGAAGCTAGCCTAGCTACGTAAAAATCAGGAACTGGCCAAAGCATGAAGAATCTGAAAATGTTCTTGGATGTAGTCATGTGAGCAAAAATGTGTCTATACCAATTAACTTGGAGCAGACATGAGACATGGCAAGAAAGATCAATCGCCATTGTTAGCTAAACCGATATGCCAAGCCTGTTCCTTTGAATCAGATATGTTGTCCCAAAAGACACTTTGATAAGAAACAGAGCCAACTAAATGAGAGAAGAAGAAGATTTACTCAGACAACTATCCTTACAATAGCTCATTGTCTCCAAAAATGTAAACTTTTAAAGACTAATGATAATCATTGAAACCGGAGACAGCAAAGTTGCAAATGCAAACCCCAAAAAATTTGTCTTTTTAAGATTACAGAGAAATGATCGTAAGTTTATGGCACAGATTAAAAAGCAAACATTGGGATACAAAAAAACCTGAAATTGATGACCCATTTATAGCAAAACTATCCAGTAATCATAGTTCCAGCTCCTTCATCAGACATAATCTCATGAAGCAGAGAATGTTGTCTCCTTCCATCAATAATACTCGCCGTCTTCACTCCTTGAGCAAGAGACCTTATACAACACTTAACCTTTGGAATCATCCCACCAGCAACTTTCCCATCTTCAATCATCTTCTTCACTCCTTTTATATCAATCTCCTTCACCAAGCTACTCGGATCCTCTTTGTCCTCCAAGATTCCAGCCACATCAGTCAGCAGAATCAATTTCTCAGCTCCAAGCGCCGCCGCGAGCTCTCCAGCCACTGTATCTGCATTGATGTTGTAGGCTTGACCAGCTTCATCGGCGGCGACAGAGGCGATCACTGGAATATAACCGTAATCGACGAGCGGGCGCAACACGTTTGGATCTACTCTTGCAACCTCACCGACGAAACCTAACTGAGCCGAATTGGGGACAGGTCGTGCAGTGAGAAGACGACCGTCGTGTCCCGATAGCCCCACGGCGGTAGCACCGGCGGCGTTTATAAGCGAAACGAGATTCTTATTGACTTTTCCGACTAGAACCATGGAGACGATCTCCATCGTTGTGGCGTCGGTCACGCGAAGCCCGTCGCGGAACTCAGCTTGGATGTCGAGTTGTTTCAGGTAACGGTTGATGTCTGGACCTCCACCGTGAACGAGGATCGGACGAAGACCGACGCACGCGAGCAGAACAAGATCGCTGACGACAGAGGATTTGAGTTCCGGCGAAGTCATGGCTGCGCCGCCGTATTTGACAACTATGGTTTTCCCTCGGAATTTCTGGATAAACGGTAAGGATTCGGAGAGAATCTCCACTCTGTAATCCGGTGAAGGTGCATTTGTGGTTTCGATGAAAGGCGGTGCAGACACGGAGGCGTTTACCAATAAACCTAGACGCTGATGGATCTTGCGAGGTGGAAAGCAGAGAGATGGAGAATTGGGGAGTAGGGATTTCATCGGATTGGAAACAGAGAATGAAAAGGATTTAGGCGGCGCATTGGGTGATACGGTGGCCATTTCAGAACCCACCGGAGGAGGAGGAGGAGGCGGCGGCGAATATACTGAAGCGAGAGAGCCTCTCAGGTTTTCTTAAAATCTTGGATGATTTATTTCAAACAGTAAATGAACCAATGACTGACTATTATCCACGCCGTTAAATCTTTTTGACTCCGTCCTAGCCCTAGGTTACCAAACGACGGCGTTAAATCCAGTCGTTTCCCTTGAAGTTAAAACGGTAGCGTTTACTTAAACGACGGCGTTTTATCTTGCAGCGGGAAATGCAAAGCTTTTCATTCTTCTCTTCGTCGTCTCCGCGAAATTGCAATCGGAATTGTTCAGTAGCTGGGTTGGAGTGAGATGGAGCGATTGGAAGAGGAACTGATACGAAGATCAGAACCAGAGTCTATGGTTTCCGTCACTGTAGGTAGGTTCATGAGTACCCTTCTCTCGGCTCGCCCTAAAAAGCTACGGGAGTCTTTTTCCCGTCTCTCTCCTGATTCTCAAAAGGGTTCATCAGGTAAGTGTTTGCAAGTTTTTATATGTGTATGTATATATGTTTGCACATGTTTGCTGACGGATTTTCAATGGCTGTGTTAGGCTCCGTCGATGAGGCACTCTGGTTTTTGCACAAGTGCGTTAGAGACGCTGCTGAGAGAGACGAAGCCATGGATGCAATTCTTGTACCCATCATAGAACATGTATATTCTTAATCCCTGCTTGATTGTTGGAAAGTCCGGTCTTTTGTCTTGTCTGTTCTTACGGGTTGGTTTCTATACTTTTTGTTTTCGTTTAGACATTAAGGTTCAAGGATGCTAAGCACAGTAACCCAGCTATGATACTTCTAATTTGTCTATTTAAAGATGATGTTCTCTTTCAAGCCGTTTCAAGAAATCTTTCTGAAATCATTTGGAGGAACGAGGACAGGTTCTTAGCGCTTGGATGGTGTTTACTTATCCGAAGTCTTGTAGAAAGTACTGGGGATCAAGGCTTTTGGAATGGTGAGCATTGTAATCATTCTTGTTTTTATTACCGGTTATCTCTCTTGGGGGGAAAGAAAAGGCTCACTTTATTCTGAGCCCACTTGACTTATCGTTTTGTACTCTGTATGGTTTTCTTTGTTGACAGGAATTAGGGAGAAACATTCTATGTTTGTGGAGATTGTCTCATTATGTGTGCCTCACTTGTTGATGATTGTACGCAACAGAAGGTATAAAACTTTTTTGTCAGTGGATATAACTATCATCTCCCGTTCTGTTGCTCCCATTTGATTTTGGCTCTCTATTTTAAGTTTTTATAAATTACCCAAATTAGTATGTTCATATGGAGCAAGTTTCTTTACTTGTATACATAGTCATTTCCACCTAGTTCTGAGCTGTTATTGTGTTTAGCATTTTGCAGGATGGATATGAGGTGCCATCTCGTCTTTCTGTTTCTGCTGCTGATTGCTTACTGTCAGTTACTGGAGCCTTAGCAAAGAGGGATGATACTCTGGTTAATAGACCGGAGCCATCAATCATTACGGGGTCTCATAAACCGGCTGCTTTAATACCTAATATTAGCGAGAAGAAAAAAAAGCAGGTTTCTCAACCTGAAGACTCAAACAGTGAGACAAATTGTATACTGTGGAACCACCTGGAGGAGCTGACGCGTCTTGTACAGTGTCTCTTTGCTGTATGTTCACTTATCCATTAAAATATGTTTGATCTGCGTTTACAATTTGAAGTGATGAAGTTATCCATTATCTGAGTCAAGTAATATTGACAAAAATTTATTTCCAGTGGAACAGAAAAACTCGACTACTGCATGCTAAGGGGTTAAATAAAGTGCTGAAATGGTTAGAGGAGTTAAGAGAGCATCATGGTGGCTCTCAAAAGGAGGCAGGTCTCTGACTAATGTTGCCTGTCCTTGTTCTTTTCCATTTCTGTTTCTGATTCTTGCTTGTAATATTTTTTTTTTCATTCCTGGATTTCAGGCACGGAGGTATCTTCGGGTGGAGCTCTACTGCTCTCTTCCTGTTGGAAGCATTACAGTGTCTTGCTTCACATGGAAGATCAAAAGTTCTCAAAGATTAGTAAAGAATTGTTGGAGCAATATTTGTCTGGTATTAAGGTTAGACATTATCGACAATCTTTTTTGGTTTCAAAATTTTGTGATAGGGATAAATTATTTCATACAGTAGCATTGTACTACTACCTATGGGATTTTATTGTGTCCGTATCTGAATCTGCTGCATATGTTTGTGTCTAAGAGTAAACAGATTTAACGTCATTACCATTAACAATTCTTATTCTTTGTTAAGATAGAAATGTGCAAGTAACATATAGTAGAGTCTGCTTGAATTTTAATGGAATGTGTTTGCATGGTATATGAGTGAGATTATTGCTCCAAGGTCTTTATTCATGCGGGAAACCTATATAAGCTACACAGAGAAAAGTTGTAGATGCTATATTGGTAAAGGGCAGCCTTACTAGCTTTCTGTCTTACGTCTGGTTAGTGCTGTCCAATTTGACTGGGTTTGTAAGAAGCTAATAGAATTAAAAATGATGCAGTACTGGTTTTAACGCTTCTCTAGCTTTCTGTTCTTTCACTTATTAGTATTTTCCAAATTGATTGGGTAATTAGAAAGCTAATAATGATAAAAATGATGCAGTATTATTCAGAAAGTTATCCTCAGGGATGTGCTGACTCCAAGACTGGTGGTATAGAGACACAGAAGTTTTTCCTAAACTGTTTATGCCTTTTGTTGGGCCGCTTTGAGGGAAAGAAATTTGAGAGCATACTATCAGAGTATGGAATGAAGCTTGTGCCTTGTCTTTTACATCAGGTATCTTTCCCCATATTTTATTGAATAGGGAGTGATGACACACTTTACAGGAATTTTCATGCAGTTGTATAGGCTTCTCTGATAGTAATGCTAGAATTTTATTCTTATACAGGCTTTTCTGACTCCTACTCATTATGAAAACCATGTGATCATTTCAGTACTTACATTCTTCTTTTGCCTTTGAAGCTTCGCAGCAACAATGAAGAGATATCAGAAGGCGTTGTTGCTATATTTAAAGCAGTTATCTTTAAACTACAATCTCAGTCCGGAGACAGTTTCTCTGATACAATGTGCATGGACGTTGTGATATCATCGCTGCTTCACCTTCTTGACGAGAGGGATGGTGCAGCCAAAGCTGTTAGTGTCCTCCTGGCAGACTATTGTTTCAAGTGTGTCTATTCTTGCTTTCCCGTTAATCATAAATATAGCTTTCTAGTTACCAGTAACGGTTCCTAGTTTGTCTTCTGACTTAAAGAAACTATCACCAGAAATGCAGATAATAACTGTCTCAGTGAAGTTCTACAACGCCTTGTTTCTGGAACTACTGTGCAGAGGCTGAACTCTATGGATGTGATATCAGAAGTAATCCTTATGTCAACAGATTCATTACCTTCTCATATGCCCTGGTACTTTTCTCTTTCTATCTTTTCTGCATCTTCTTTAGTTCATTGACTTTATTTGCATTCTCATCCCCTCAGAAGTCAGAACTCATTTCCTGCTCTTATTTCAGGAAAGAGATTGCGGGCTGCTTGTTAAAGTGCCTTGGAGACGAGGAAACTTATATCCTTAAACAAACTTCAGAGTTGCTGAAGTCAATTGGTTGGTCTTCTTTTACCTTTGTACACAATTCTTTTGGAAGGCTTTTATTTGTGGCCGTTATCAATTTCTGGTATTGGCAATCTTATGCCTCCTATAATTCTAGATCTGGTCTGTCTTCATTATAAAATGAATTTCATATAGTTTGTTGAAAATAAATCAGTGTTTTGTTAAAAGAAAGATTTATGTTAATATTTATTATTCAGATGAGGAAAACTTGTAAAAAACCAAACTTACGGAGTCCAAGACTTGTTATTCCATATCTCGATAGCAGCTATATTTCATATGATAACATTTATTTTCGACTTCCCCATAGAATCAAGGCATCAACTGCATGTTTTTTTTTTCTGTTTTTTTTCTTCTTCCAGAGCCATCTTTCGTGCTACCAGAATTAGTAACACTCATTTATTCAACCAATGAAAAAGTACAATCATCCGCTACCAAAACCTTGCTTGGGGTCCTTAAACATCATAAGGAGGATTCTGATGTTATATGCATGTTGCTAACCTGTCTTAGGTATCGTACTTTGTCTCTTTTTCTCCTTTTCTGTCATGTCTACTTAGCTGTTTGTTTATTCCCATTTACCCCAAGTGAGAAACACATTATTCTTAGGTTAAGTTTGTAAAAAGTAAGCTTACAAATGCTTCATACATGATATTGACCTGCCTACCGGATTTGGTTTTCTATTCTGTTTTCGCATTGTATCAAGCTAAAATTCAAAAGGCCTTTCTGCTTCTGATCTCCACTTTTCTCTTTCTAGTAATACTCAAGCTTTGGATACTTCAGAAAGTAATGGACATCCCACAGAAGGTATTCGGTTTCTTATCTCATTACCATAGGTGACATGCTATACATAACTAGTGATAATACTTCATTCTGTTGTTTTCCGTCCCGTGTTAAACATTTGTCTTCTATAGGCACAATCCAAAAGTATTGTATAGAATATATTTAAACAGTTGAAATATAAGTTGGATAAGAAAGAAAATTACTGGAATGTGAAATGTGAACGATAATCTTCTTAACATTTAAAGAAAATGTAATTTGGTTGTTCCAAACGTTTGGACACTATCAATTTTTCTCTGGCGAGTGCATGCTCATCATCTTCTTATACTGTTGCAGGTTCAACTTTTGACAGTGATCGAGTGCTAAAGCTGATCCCAGAGTGGGCTAGAAGTGTAAGTACGACAATACGTCATGCTTGCTAATTATTTACTATCTTTGAAACGAAATCCCTTTTAGTTTCCTAAGTGCTTTTATAGGCACCAATCATTTACGAACTGTTTGTAGCTTTTAACTCTGAACCTTCAATACAAACGTTTGAAGGCATTGGTTGTTCCTTTTTTCCCTTCCAAGTCCTGCTATCTTTTAACTATCTAATTATTTACTAGTGTTTGTGCTGCGGAACTCTTCACATGGGTATTACTGGAATGACCTAAGCTTGTGCCAGCTATAGTTAGGCAACTAGAATATTTGTCTGCTTGTTGATTGAAATAAAATTCTTACAGGTTCAAAACTGGAGCTCACTGATTGGACCTTTGCTTGACAAGATGTTTTTGGAGCCATCCAATGCCATCATGGTTAGGTTTCTTAGTTGCATCAGTGAACATTTGGCAGATGCATCGGACATGGTTCTTCTGCATGTACTATCACATATGAAGGAGCAAAACAAGTAAGTAAAAGTTCTATTAATCTGATTTCCAAGGTAAGAAAAAATTTAAATTTTTTCCAAAAATGTAAGATATTGTTCAACAATAATGTCCTTTTTATGGTAGGATGGATGAGAGCTTCATATCCAGATCTGATTCTAAAAGTTTCATTGACAAAACTAAATTGGAGAGTTTGCTCTTTGACCACCTTTGCCCATTGCTTATATTAAGGCTGCTTCCCCAAAGAGTGTTTGATGATATTGATTCCTCTACAATTCATGGCAAACTCCTCGGCGGAGACTCTGTGAATGGTATGTATGCTTATGCTTGATTTCCTTTTCCTGATAAGAGAAGTGTGGATGTTTATCATAAAGTCGTTTGACCCCTATTTTCAATTAGATTCAACGCTTTAAGCTTCTTTGGATAAAATTTTGATTAGCGGCATGGTCCAGAGTGACAATCTTATAATTCACCATATTTATTTCTTTTCATATGGTATTTATCAGAGTATCGAGACATCAAGTTTGAGGATTGTCAATGCATCGCTGCCTTCCTTTTGGAAAGGTTATTTTACTCCACAATGATATCACATCATACGCCATCTACTTTATTACTTATCAGATATCTAGCGAACTAACTCTCATAATTCAGAGCATTTTCTAAGTTCGAGTTTGAAGAAGTTCGGAAACTCGCTGCCGAGCTATGTGGACGTATCCATCCCCAGGTGTTAACTGGTTTCCTTCCTCGACCTTGTATTGTTGGTCAATCTTCTGTAAATGTTTCAATATGTCATTAGCCTTTGTTTTACTGCGCTTCAATCAACATAGGTCATGTGAAACAAAGGTAAATATCTATAATCAAAGAAACAAGAGTAGATTTTCATTAATAAGTTTCTTTTCAAGTTCACTTTGATGAGAAGGCAAACCACACAGAAAATTTCCACCCGGCATTATAAGTTCTGTCAGTAAGAAGAAAGGCTTGCTGCATTAGATATCTGAAAAATTCTAAATGCTTGACTTCAGTTTTCTTTAAACAACAGTTTAGCTTACTCTTCATTGTCAAAAGCTGTAATATGCTGGCACATTTATTCAACAGGTGCTTTTTCCAACTGTTTTGTTGCAACTTGAAAAAGCCACAGAGTTGCAAGACAGCCTCAAGATTAAAGCTTGCCTATTTTCTATATGCAGATCCCTTGTGGTAATATTTTCCTCTTTCGTTTTTCTATCCGTGCCTCTGCAGTGATCTCTCTTGTTGCTTGTTTGATGTGTTATTGATCGAATGGTTTCCGTACCTTAAAAAGTTTCCATCGCTTGCAGGTTCGGGTCTCGGAGTCTTTCTCACACAGTGTGACACCTAAGATCAGGAAAGTCCTGGAAAAGATTTTGTTATGGCCTTCTGATGAGGACGAAAGTAAGACACTTGCTACTCAACTTTGGTTACTGTTCTTCAGTTTCTCACTTCATGGCTGCTATTTATCCGTGCAGTTTCTAAAGTACAACACGGGTGCATAGATTGTCTGGCACTGATGATATGTGCTGAACTGCAACATCTTGAATCTTCAAAAACACCCAAAGGAGAAAAAATACGTACAGCAGGGAAGGACAAATCTGGTTAGTATTGTTGTTGTATGTCTGTGGTGCTGATAATATTTTTTTTCCAGACTTGCATATAAGTTCTATCCTGATCTGTAGGTGTTGATGCGTCAAGTGATTCTGTCCTAGATTACACAATCCATTGTCTAATTGAAGACAGAAGTGACTGCTTGTCTATCCCGAAGCCGAATACTGAACACTCAATTGGTGAAAAGCCCCTTCCTATTCCATTTCGTTTATGCATGGCAAATGTTCTTATCAGTGCTTGTCAAAAAATCCCTGAGTCTGCCAAGAAAAAATTTGCTCGAAAAGCCCTTCCGCCTCTTGTTCATTCCCTCAAGGTACTTTTGAATACATGCACTCTTTTCGAATTTGGTTAAATATGTTTGCATATTGTTTAGTTTTCAACAAAACTCCTGAATCTGGTGCAGTTCATATCTGCGCCTGAGGTCCGTGCAGCTTGTATCCAGGTCCTATTCTCGGCCATGTACCATCTAAAGTCCACACTTCTCCCTTTTTCATCTGATCTACTGAAACTTGCCCTGAGATTTCTTGAGCAAGGATCCGAAAAGGTACCAGAAGACAATCAAAACTTAATTTCTAACATGTGAACAAACGTATGGAAGTAGACAGAAAAGCTTTACTCTCGAGTATCATCCTCATATAGTCATATGCATCGCAGAGATGGTGTTATGAATAGTCGTTTTCGTTTCACATTATACTCGTGTTGTGTAGGAGAAGCTGGCTGGTGCAAAACTGATGGCATCACTCTTGGCGAGTGAAGACGTGATACTGGAAAGCATATCAGAGGGATTGCTCGAAGCAAGATCAGTTCTGTCCAAAGCATCTTTGTCAGATCCTTCCCCAGACGTACGTGAAGTCTGTGCTAAGCTATTGGCATGCATAACGCCTTCGTAATGTCTTTTTCTCCAGTAAGATCAGATTCTATATAATATTATATTTTACTTTTCTCACTTTTGTTTTGTGCTCACGTGACGGAAGTAGTCGGTATGTAGATATGTGGTATGTTGTAGCGAGTGATGGGCCTAATTTAAGTGTATGGATTCTAAATACTGTAAAAAATGCATGGACCAAGTAATGTGCTTTGTCACTAGTCTCATTAACCAAATTCCATACTAATTAATATGGGGCTGATCAGTAATGGATGATCCGGTTCAAAAGTGAACCAATTTGATTTTATTCTTCTCATGGAAAAAACTAGCTTTTAAGCAAAAAACAATCAATTTAAAACTTTATTTTGTTCCAAGTCGTTCAACTTTTTTCCTTTTTTGCTAAGTTTTGTTTTAATTTAATTTTTTTCTTTGGTGTGAATGTTAAGAATGTTTTAAGTCATTCAAATTGAATTATCTATTGTTTTTGCTAAAAGTTGTTACGAACCTAAAATTTATTCCGTTTCTCATGTGATACCGAACGCGGTTGGATAAAATCCGAATAAAGATACTTGAAAAGGATATAAAAGGAGCTCGGGACCTAAACTTAACGATTTTACGTTTATTTTTTTTAACGTTCACAATATCAAGACTTAATTTTGAAAAGTCAATTCACACTTGATTTATTCTGGGCACACGATAGTTAGAAAATAAATATGATAATTTCAAATATTTGAAAAATTAAATAAGCATTTTTCCCAAGAGTCTCGGCATACGGTGAAAAAAACTAAAATTGATGTTTATTAAACTGAATCTAAATGATATTGGGGTTCTTATATATTTATTAAAAATTAGCAAATCCATAAAAAATATTGAAAACAAAAATCAAATTGGATACCCACAACTGATATATATATATTATGTAACACAATCACAAATTTTATTATTATGTAACACAATCACATATTTTATTATTATATAAAATTGAACGAGTCTAAGTGGTCAAACGTATAATTAATTGGTTAAATTTTGACGTGTTATGTTTTTTTTGTTAAGTTTAAATAATAATATTATGGAAGTTTTTTATTTTCAAAATTATTATAATATGGAAGTTTTTTATTTTCAAAATTTTACCTTTTTTGTTTGTTATTTTCTGATTTAAATATTTAAACGTCTATTTTAATATTTTGAATTGGCATGTTTTATGTTTCCAAGTTTCATTAACAGCATACTTTCTGATTATCCATTTATAAAGAACATTTATACTCCCCTGTTTCATAAAAAAATATTATTTTGACACATTTTACACATATTATGAAAACTATTAAAAACTCCATATTACCCTTTATTAATACACTAAACAATTTTTCTCTCTCTAATTAATACATTAAAACAATAATGCTAAAATTAGATTTTTGTTCAAAATTATGCATTAAATACATAAAATGATATTATTTGTAAAACAAAAATAAAACTTTAAAACGATACTTTTCTAAAACGAAGGGAGTATATGTTAACATATTGAATAGATACAATAGAAATTGTTTCAAGCTTATTATTGGAGCAAATTCACACACGATAGAATAAAAATAGTTGTGTTTTTTTTAAAAAAAATTGAACAAAATAAATGGTGTAATTATGTATAATAGATAACTTATAATAATAATTAAATGAATTTATAGAGGACAAATGAGGTGAGTTAAATGTGAAGATAAGAGGGAATGATCATGGGATAAAGATGAAGTGAGCGGCGCTTAAATCTGAAAATCTGAAAGAAACACTTAAACTTGAGTCTAAGGATCGAACACGTGATTCTTATGTGTGTTGTGGCTCGTGACTTTTGCCTCTCTTTTCTCATGTCCCTCCAATTATCCTCCTCAATAAGAAGAGAAGACAACCAAAAGGATAAATTTTTATAAAACCCAAAAGCTTTAAAGTGTCTCAAGAAAATAATAATGGGAACCCAAATTCACCTTTAAGTATAACTTGCCATGAAAGAATACACTGATTTTGTTAAAATATAAATTGAAAATAAAATTGGGTTCCAAATTGAAAAATATGAACGCAAATCGAATCAGAATCACAGAATATGAACAATCGTCTCTAATGGGCTTTGCCATTTGTGTATAATTTGTATAGCTATCATCAAAAGTGGATATTGCGACTGTTTGAAATGTAGGGGACATCTCAACAGGGGATTATTTTTGGCCTAGTAGAATTAGTTATATACCAATTTGAGATCAAATGGTTAAAACTCCAAAAGTCTATTTTTTCCGACAAAAAAAAAGAAACTGAAAATAACAACAGATGACGAGAAAGCAACGGTCACATGCGCGGGTGAAAAAAAGCAATTCTCTGGGAAGTGAAGGGAACCGTGACAATATTTAAACACTCAATTCTTTCTAAGCTCTATTATCATATCCATCTTCTTTCTTTCTTTCTTCACTCTCATCAATCTTCTTCCTTGCAACACACAAATGGAGAAGTCATCCTCAATGAAACAATGGAAGAAGGGTCCTGCTCGTGGTAAAGGCGGTCCACAGAACGCTCTTTGTCGGTACCGCGGAGTCAGGCAAAGGACGTGGGGCAAATGGGTGGCTGAGATCAGAGAGCCCAAGAAGAGGGCAAGACTCTGGCTTGGCTCTTTTGCTACAGCTGAAGCAGCAGCCATGGCTTATGATGAAGCCGCGCTGAAACTATACGGTCACGACGCTTATCTCAACTTACCTCATCTTCAGCGGAAACCAGGACCTCCTCTGAGCAACACTCAGAGGTTTAAATGGGTACCTTCAAGGAAGTTTATCTCTATGTTTCCTGCTCGTGGTATGCTTAATGTGAATGCTCAGCCTAGTGTTCACATTATCCAGCAAAGACTAGAGGAGCTCAAGAAAAACGGACTTCTATCTCAGTCCTATTCTTCTAGCTCTTCCTCCACCGAATCAAAAACTAATACTAGCCTTCTTGATGAAAAGACCAGCAAGGGAGCAACAGACAAGGTGTTGGAAGGTGAGGATGATGATCAGAAGAAACCAGAGATCGACCTGAACGAGTTTCTTCAACAGATGGGAATCTTGAAGGATAAAAGTCAAGCAGAAGCAAGTGAAGTAGTAGAGTGTCATTCCACTCCGCCCTGGAACGAGCAAGAAGAAGCTGGAAGTCCTTTCACAGCTCAGAGTTTAAGCTGGGACACGCTGATTGAGATGCCAACAAGTGAAACCTCAACTATGCAGTTCGACTCCTGCAATTTCGGAAGCTATGATTTTGAGGACGATCTAGGTTTCCCTTCCATCTGGAACTTCTGCGGAAGCTTAGATTGAGTGAAAAGCTATTTTTACTGTAGAATCAGATTCAGAAGTACACATATGGATTTAGGTTTAGCGTAGTGTTTTGGAATAGTGTAACACGATGGCTGCATGGGTAGAAAGGGATATGCTCAGAGTGCAGTCTGTGCAGCAATAAAATGAGTCAAGTGTACTTCTGAATATGAACGAGTTGTTCTGTTTTTGGGATATTAATTAAGCATGTTCATTTTAGCTCAATCCTTCGGCTCAAGAGTTGAGAAAAAGTAGTGAAAGTCACAGTCCTTAGAGAGTGTTATATGTTTTGTCCAAGTAACCATGCAAAAGCTTACCTATCATATCTCCCTTTCATGGAGAAAAAATCAAATATCTCGAAGAAACAATATATAAAGATCATGGTGGTATGAACAGATTTACCTGTAAACCAAGATGTGCCTTTCAAATTGACCAGCGCAAACTTTTTGTCGAGAAAAGAGAACGACAAAACTGAATAGCATAGAGACGCATCACATGATGCATTAACAACACCCTTCAAAAAGGTTCACCTGCCAGCACTAATCAAAATCTGAACATAATCTGAGGGAGGGATTAAGGCATTATCCCCGTGACCCTAAACATAGAAGCTGGCCATTTTGTTTCAGTTGATATCGTTTGGACCAGGTCTAAACAATATCTACAGATCTTCAACAGGCCTAAAAGGATCGATCTCTTATCAATTGAAGGAATAGAGTAAGATCAATCATGAAAGCATAAACTTCAAGAATTCAACAAACACACTGCTTAAACACAGAATTCCTCTTCATTTCAATATAAGAAACAATGCAACAGATACATTAGTCATTCCAAAGCGAGTAATAATTCTCAGTAGCTTGATGCTTCATCAATTTTTAAGTCTGTGGAGGAGCCAAAAAAGCCTAACCTAAAAATCATTTATATATAAGGGCATCACGGCCGGGACCAATACCAATGTAATGAATGGGCACACCCACGAGTTCTTCAATCCTCTCAACATATTGCTGTGCAGCCTTTGGAAGATCAGCGTAATTTCTGATGGAGGAAATGTCAGACTTCCATCCAGGTAAGACTTCATACTCGACCTACAAACATTTGCACAAGTAAACAGAGTTAATAATCATCCCCACAATAAAAATCAAGTACCATTTCTTAGACAATAAGATAAAACTCTGTTTTCACGACTTTATCAGATACTACAGGAACAAGTAAAAGCAAATGATCTGCCTACCAGGTAAATGTTTACAATCAAACTAGTAACAAAAGAAGTTTCCCTATCCATTAAAGGAGACAGTCAAACATATGTCAGAGAACAACACTTACTTGCAGTTCTTCAAGAAGACGAAGATCACCAGGGAACGATTCAACACGGGTGCCATCACTCCTCTTATAAGCCACACCCAGCTGGATTTCTTCCAGGTCCGAAAGTACATCAAGCTTAGTGAGATTAAGTGATGCAAATCCATTGATTTGGCAAGAAAATCTCAGCGCAACTATGTCAAGCCAGCCACACCGACGAGGACGACCAGTTGTTGTGCCAAACTCCTGTCCAGCCAACCTAAGAAGGTCACCACCTGGGCCCAAATTTTCTGTAGGGAATGGGCCTGAACCAACTCTCGTAGTGTATGCTTTTACCTGACAAAACAAGATCAACAGAATGCTTTCATATCTCTTTCATTGCTTGCACATTAAATGTTATTAAAGTAGTAAATGCCAAACCTATGAGCAACATCAAACGCTACTAGTTTCCTAGCAACACAGAAAGAAAAACATATGAGTGAATATCATGCTTACCACTCCGATTAGATCACCAATAGCTCTGGGTGCGATACCAAGACCTGTGCAGATCCCACCGGCCGATGGGCTTGAAGAAGTAACAAAAGGATATGTACCAAAGTCAATGTCCAACATTGTAGCTTGACCACCTTCGACCAAAATCTTTTTCTTCTGAGAAATTGAGTCATTCATGAAATGAACGGTGTCAGTTATGTAGGGCTCCAATCTCTCAGCATATCTCTTGTATGCTTCGACTTCTTCCCGAAGCATGTCTGGGGTATATTTAAACCCTTGAAATCTTGCAGCTGCATCTGATAGTAAAAGGTCGAGCTTCTGAGGCAAAGTGTCCATGTGCCTGAGATCACCCACTCTAATACCATTCCTTATCACTTTACTAGAGTAGCAAGGACCAATTCCCCTCTTGGTTGTGCCAATGAATGATTTCGCAAGCTCAGATTCCCTGAGCCCATCAACTTCTTGATGGAAATCGAACAACAAGTGAGCGCGATCGGAGACCAAAATCCTTCCTTTACAGGAGACGCCATTGGACTCGAGACCATCAATCTCTTTGAAGAGACCTGGCAAATGCACCACAACGCCGTTGCCAATCACACAAGTAGTATCCTCGTTCAGTATACCCGAAGGTACAAGGTGAAGAGCAAATTTCTTTCCCTCAGAATTGTATATAGTGTGTCCAGCATTAGCTCCACCCTGTGGTTAGCCAAATCACAAAATTCAAACAAAAAAAAAAAACTTAATCTTTGCATGAACAGGAATACAAATTCAATTCAAATGTTCGCAAATCTACAATTGCTCAACAAACTACTAATAACAAAAGCTCAGCTTAAACCAGATAATGGTTCCTTAAGATTAACGAAAAATCACAAGAATCTGCTGAGAAAAGGTAAGCATGTCAGCTTTACCTGACAGCGAGCAACGATGTCAAAGTGGTGGGCTAAAATGTCAACGAGCTTGCCTTTACCTTCATCGCCCCACTGGCAACCTAGCACACCCGATACTTGACTCAGTGATCCAATCCGTGCGAGAGACTCAGTGGCGGCTGAATCAGCGGCAACGCTCAGTGACGCCGAGACAGCCGGACGTTTAGCAGAGCAAGCGACGAAGCTCCGAGGGTGATGAAGCGGAGGGTAACGGCGGTAACATGGACCGCCGACGGCAAATCTCGGATTGGAGTCGAGAGAGATGGAAGAGAGAGACATCTTGAAGAGAGGATTTCAAGTCTTAGGGTTCGCCGGCACTCGAAGTATGGGGAAACAGAAGAAGACCCTTTTCAAACTGAGTTCAGGTGACTTCAAATGACCATTTTGCCCTCCACATGAAATATGTTCTGAATCAACAACCATATACCGAACCGGGCAAAACAAATTCAAACCGATCCATAAGAAAATTGGTTTCACATCTGTTTACTATTATTATTAGTCTAAAACCAAACTAAACCAAAACCGAATTGAAGAATTCATAATTTCTAATCAATTGAACCGAAATATGTAATGAACTTAATGATTTGGTTAAAGCAAGAAACTGCGTTTTGATTACATATGATATGATATGATTGATGGTGTACCTAATTCAAAACCACCCAAGATTATTATTCCTTTTCAAAAGAATCAATGGCAATGATTCTGCCAAGTATATGTATATGCTTCTGCAGCTCCTGAGGTATTTACTTCCAAAGTTCCAACCTTTTTTTTGATCAGCTGGTTTTCTGGAGACATTCTTGAGGCAATCCGTATTCTTTAGTCCGGTTCACGACTTGCTTTCGTCTCCATGGATCGTTGTGTAGCTTGAAATGCAGAGTTTGTATCAAAGTAGCGAAGATATCGTCGTGTTTCAGTTTAGAGAACTCAACAGCCCAGTCTTCTTCATGTCCAAAACTAGCTTTCTGTCTCTCTGCTTCCAGCAAAATCGAGTCTCGGAACAAGAATCTTTGCCAGATCTTCTTTACATTAGCCAGTCTGAATTGTATCTCCGTCTCATTGAATCCCTGTGGGAGATTTCAGAACAAAACAAAATGAAGTGAGCTCAAGATTAGAAGCAGATTGTTACAAGAGTGATGAAATTGCTTACTCGGAGAGTGTTTATGAGATTTGGAATGTCATCTTCGCTGACACGAACTGCAAAGCTTTCGTAGTTCAGCATGTTCTCATAAGGTAAGAAGATTCCATCCTAATAAAGAGACATCAATGGGAAGAAAAAAACTACCGGATCAGATAGGTTAAGTTTTCAGAATTGTATATATGCCGTAAGTTCAAGGTATATTACCTGAATGATGACTGGGACGCATCCTTGTAAGATACTATCTTCCATGCGACCACTCCAACCATCTCCAGGGAACACACCACAGAAGATTGAAGTGGCTATGTCGTTGTGGTAATTGTCAGACCGTAATTGAGTGACAATGACATCGTCTGCGTGCTGCTTCCCGAGCTTACCTTCTTTGTTAGGGCTCGAACCAAACTCTTCTGCTAGCTTCTGCCTGATTCCCATGCTATACCTGCATTAGATGTTATTGGACCGTTATATACATCTCCACAAGGAATGCTGTTTGAAGCACAGCTCGGTTTGCGCTTATTGGTTTCAACATGATTCTTTAAGAAGAGACTTACGAATCTTGTGGTCTTCCCTTTTCATAAGCAGGCCCGAGATTACCATTGAAATAAAACAGTGTTTTCCGCTTCTCCCGTGGCCTAATGATGAGGAACAAAACAACTTTCAGGCTTTGAGTTTTAAGCGATATGACTGAAACAATGTCCAAGAACCACCAGAAAATATACCTTGCCCAGTAATTGGCACGCATAGAGATTGGATCAGGAACTTTCCAAGCTGGAATCACGAGATCTTTGCGAGGGTCAAAGCAAGGATGATCTCCTCTCCTCTCATCAGATATATCATCCCAGTTATCACCCCAATAAGCTGTTGTAGAATGGTTATGCTTAGAGTTGGTGTTACCCCAATGAACCAGCATCATGCTATTCCATATCTCCTTAGGAGCATAGCAAGCACCTTCATCCCATGAGAAAAACTGCCTTTTTCAGGCGTAAGAAGTTTAGCCACATTAGTGTGGAGAGATCCGTGTAAAAAAATCAAGAAACAAGCTTTGAGATCCAATCCTATATATGTATGCATCATCATACCCAGATATGGTCTCTCCCTGATGAGCGGTTCCAGTATGGATATTTCTCAACAATGTGTTCATAAGCCCTTTTGTAGAACTCTAAGGTAAGCGAGCTTCTCAATCCAGTATGATTCTGAAAGTGATAAAAACATAGACAACATATAAGCACTAGAGCTTCTGCAAGCAGAGAATCAAAAAGGCGAGTTTCTCGACCCAACCTGCATGCTAAGGTGAGGTGCATCATCAGCACGATTTATAATGCACGAATCAAGAACCGGAACAAAGAAGAAATCTGCCTCTTCGCCATTCAGTGTACGATGAGCGGTGGCCAAAATGTTCTCATAAAATGCCATCTTCATAATTAGAAAAAAAGGTAAAGAAGGGGAAAAGTTATCTTTCATTTCAGATTCAGGAAAATATTGCTGAATTATTTGGTATTCAACTCGAGTTTAGGGCAAAACCTGGGAACCATACAGATAATCTGTCCATACTGTTGCATTCCTGTCATCATAAAGCCTATTAACACACTCAAGCTTAAAATGCCGGCCCTGCAACATCAAATTCCAACCAGAGGAGATTAAAAACTTTATCATAAAAACTAAAAAGGCAACTTTGTTTAGAAGAGAAATAAAAGTTTGGATTATGACCTCAAGAAGTAAACTGTTGAAGTCTGGGGGTAGATCATAGATGTATATAAGAGGCCTCTTTTTCTTCATCACAGCACTTAGATTATTGAGATTTCCAGGGACATTTTTATCACTTGGAACTTCGAGATGTGCAGGTCGAAGCCATTGTGGCCACTCTCCAACCGTCGAGAGAGTGGATGGAATACTACAATCTGTTCCAAACCAGCCTTGATCACACTGAAGCACACACAGAGTTGTGAACATTTAGATTCAGAATATGCAAACCTCTCGGTACCAAGAGGATAATCTTGTGACAGTGGTTTACCTGGCAGAAACCTCCTCTGCATTTGCCATGTCCAGAGCACTGATTAACACAGGTGCATTGTACAGGCACTTCACAGAACCGTCCCCAAAGACAATCATATTTACAGTCACATTCCTCTTTGACTTGCACCTTTAAAGCATATGCGTCTTCTGGATCCACATTGCACCATCCTTGTTTGCTACTGTTTGTTGTTAAAATATCTAAGTCTGGTTTCGACCAATCTGTCATTTTAGGTCCATCACGATTCACCGGCGAACTGAAAATATGTGTGTATGTTAAAGAGTTGTTATGCTTGATTTTTGAAACAATAAGATTCAAGAAGGAAAGAATCAGGCGAAACTTACTTGATTTGAAATCCACATGACTCTGGCACTGGACGATTTGGATACTTTGTGCCTTCTCCACAAAAGCACATGGCTCTTGTGGTATCACAATGTCTAGAACAAATCGAAACAACCCATCGACCATATGGCATCTCAGATGTTTTCTCATAATTGCAATCTAACAGCTGTGTTTGCGAACAATCTTCGCCTACACAGAACCGGTCAAAGTAATTTCATTTAAACACCAATGGCAATGGTTGTGAAGGCTAATACAGTGATCAAAAATCATTCCTGCTGTTAATTATTTTTGCAGGGTTTTGTTTGACTTCATCATTTACAAAGAAATCAACGTTGGGTTTAGGAAGATTCAAAAAGCATATATACTAACCGGTATATCCATGGAAGCAACGGCAGATCCCAAATTCATGGTTACAAACACCTTGACCACTACAATCATTCAGACACTTTCTCCCACCAATTGGCTGCCAAACAAACAAACAAAACAACACAACCTTTGTAACGAAATCGAACAAACAACATTGTTTCAAGTTTGCCAAAAGAATAATACTTACTTCGATGATGTCAACTTCTTTGGCAACTGCATCACAACTAGAAAGCCATTGCCCGATCTCGGCTTTCCATGAGGCATTTCGATAAACTACTGCACCGTGTAAGTCAGCAGGGAACCGGCGATCGAAAGCAACAACTGTTTTACTCGAGTCTTTACTCACTTGTGTGATTGATTCATTACTTGTCCCACAGAGATTCTGAGCTTGCCTTATACTAACAGAATCAAAAGAAGGCACCGCAGGGCCAAGAAATAGATGAACCAGTGAAACCAGAACAATCACAGAAGCAACAGTGGCTATCTGAGACCATGAACACTTCCATTTCCATTTCTGGTGAGAAAACATGGTCGGATTCCAAAGTTCTTAGCTTTCAAACTTGCCTGAATCACACAAACAAGTCAAATATAATAGATTATAGCCAGTTTGGCACAAAACCCATTTTCTCACGAAACATAAAGTCAGGACGATGATTAATATTTTACAGAATCGTCAAAGAAACTGAGCAGAAATAAGGGGAAAGTAGCCCAGAGAAGGGTTAGGCAGAAACCGTAATTACAAGTTGACGCAATTATTAAAACATAAATAAAACCAGTAAGCTTTGACCGAATAACAATGGAGTTTCTCTCTCTCTCTCTCTCTCCATGACAAATTTCCATTTTCAAACTCGAAATGCGAACATAAATGACTCCCAGAAAATACCCAGAGAAGTTAACATTGAAACCAATTAAACACCAGAGAGAGAATCATACATGAACCGGATCCGAAACTGAGGATTTACATAATTAAAATCGAAAATATAGATATGAAACTAAATTACAAGAATAACGAGAATGAGACAGAACATTTGTAAGAAAAGGGAAGGAGAGAAAGCGACAAAAAACTCACCAGCTCTGATGAGGGAAGACGTCATGGGTTTACAACAAAACTCAACAATGGGAGGTGTTGGAGGATTTATATATTAATTAATTACAGAGAGATCTGAATAATAATTGTCACTTTATAAATGATAATGCTTCTTCTTGCAAATGATTATGGAAATGGTCGTCGTGTGCGTCATGTTCCTCTTCTTTGAACAAATTAATAATTTACCTTTCCTAATACACCGTCTTTCCCGGTATTCCATAACCGATTCAAAGCAAAGCAATCTTGAATTCAATTGGTGAGTAAACCAAGATAAGAACTTTTCTCCGGTAATCATTAGTAATCGAGTTAAACCGGATTTCTTGAAAACTTATGATCCATCTTTGTCTCTCAACCTTTATTTTTTTTTTTTTTTTTGTTCAACACTTTCTTCATTAACTTAACCTTCAAAAGTACAAAGAGAGGGAATTAACCATCCTCTAATATCACTACAAACCAAATTTAAAGCAATAAAACATAAAACAGATAAATCATCTTGAAAGATGGATAACAGATTTGAGTCAAGACTCAAATACGTCAAAGACTTCACGGCAAGGCCGGAGAGTTTGAAATTCGTCACAAGTGACTTTGAAAGCGAACATCTACCTCTGATATTCGTAGAAACGAAGTCGTATGTCTCTTCAGGTCCCGTGTAGACAGTTACGAAAGAAGACAACTCGGTAAAGACATTCATAGGGTTACTCGGCACTAGGCACGAGAGGGAATTACCTCTCAAAGAGAGGGAAGATGGCGGAGGAGGCGGAAGCTTTTTACGATGGCTTAATCGAGTGAGAGGAGGAACGGCGGAGACGAGTGGAGGAATCAGCTTTATACGATGGCTGGATCGAAGGTTTGAAAAGGGCAGCGGCCGCTGAACGATCTGGATGGTCTGAGGTTTAAAGAACACAACGCCGAAGTATAGTGAAAACGGATTCTTCCAAAGGGAGGAAGGTGATGGCTTTGATCGCCTTAGCTCAAATATCGTAAATCCTACTTGATTAGATTTGGAGTTTACCTCCACGAGAAATACATTGGCTCGGATGAGAAAGCCTAGAGTTTCTTTGACCGGAGAAACGCCGGAAGAGAACATCCTAAAAACTTCAACGAGAAGACAGTATATGGCGGAAGAGTAGTTCAAATCTTCAGACCAGAGAAGCTTTCTCTCGTCGTCGAAGAGGACGAGAGAGTACGAAAAGACAGTGCAGGAACGAACCCAAGTAGCAAAGGCAGCGAGGAGGAATAACAATGGTGACTCACAGGAACATGTAAGAACCAAACCGAACTCTACCGTAGATGCCGTCCTCACGCATCTAACTGAGAGAGGGCTTGAGAAGCTTACCAAATACCGTGGAGCATCACAAGCAAACATCCTAACCGACGCCGGCGACTTCAAGCAGATGATAAAGGAGAGACGAAAACCAGATCCAGAGCTAAAGCCTTCGAAACTCAACGGAGGAGGAGACATAGCGTCGGAATCAGCTATGGTGATGAACGGGTGGAGGAGAGCTTCAGTTTCCTTTGGACGGCGAGAAAATGCGGTAGACAGCGAGAGACGGTGAGCGGCGGCGAGAGACGGCAAGATAACAGAGAGGGATGGCATGGTAGCGAGCACCCGACGAGACAAGGAGAGCGGGGGCAAAACGAGGGACCGGCGAGACAAGAAGAAATTCATCAATAGAAGTAGAGCAGAACAGAACGTCGGAGAGGAAGATAGATTCGTCGAAGCTATTCTCACGGCATGAGACCGGAGAAAGCCTCGACTCAACACCAAGCGAGGGAGGGTCACCGGAGAGAGGAGTCGGAGCAAGGGCGACGAACGGAGGTGCAGATCTGAGGAAGCAAACTTGAAGAAGCAGATGCGGCTGCCTCGAGTCCCGTGCCCAGGAGAGAAGAAACTAGGGCGCANAAAAAGCCAAGTCAAAGCAAAGCAATCTTGAATTCAATTGGTGAGTAAACCAAGATAAGAACTTTTCTCCGGTTATCATTAGTAATCGAGTTAAACCGGATTTCTTGAAAACTTAAGATCAACTCCACGACGATGACAAGGACGGTGATTAAAAGATGTTTTTGTTTTTGACGGCTGTGGGCAAAACGGTAAATTTGTCTCTCAATCGTTTCGTTGTCTGAGAAAGACCGTGGTGGGTGACGCACTCCTCTAACGGACAATTGCGTAAGTTACCAATTTAACCTTGAGTGATTGCAATGTGTTCGCTTTTTTGAGCATCTTTTATTTTATTTTGCCTTTCAGGTATATAATTGAAAACTAGACTCACGTGAGTTGCTAACGTAACCGCTTTATAATTGGTTGTGATCTCAGCGAAGACTCCGCAGAATTAAAAGTCTTCAAAAGCAGAAGACTTTTAATTCATTGGATCTTTATTTCATTGGATCTCACATTTTGCATTCTTACATCCTAGTTTTTTTTTTAGAAAGACTCGTCCATTCAGGTGGAAACCATTTTTTTTTGTCATCATTTTTATGTTATAACATGCCGGCCCAATAGTCAAATACTCATATTTATTCCATTATGTGTTTCCCGTGTATTAGGCTTAGTTTTCCAAAAATTTTTTGTTTTCCTCCAAATTTGTGTATCAAAATCATATTCTAACTTTGTATTCCAATTTTGTATTATATAATGAAAAAACTTAAGTGAAAAAAAAGAAGATGGGCTTACAAAATTTTAAGAACTAATGACTGTTAAATTTGCTCGCAATTTGTATTGAAAACCTTGATTTAAAAAAAAAAAATGTATTTAAGAACTCATTCAAGTTGACAAATTCTGCCACTTTTTCAAATCGACCGACCAATAAAAATCTTGACAAAATTTGTTAAACTGTCGCCATCCACCATAATCGTTGTTCATAATTGGAATCTAAATTGAAACAGAAATATTCCATTGAAAAAAAAGAGAGAGATAAAACTCATGGGATGAGGTGAAAACGTGAGTTTTTTTTAATGTTCATATATACAATAAATAAAATCCGAGAAATGGCGATGCACATACTGATCTGAGCATGATACTGTAATGTTACTGGACAATGCTATTGTTTTTCAAAACTTATTTAATTATGGAAGTTTGGGTTTAATTTTTGTTTTTTTATAGAAAAATGTATATTTTGAAAGCATCTCCAAGAGATATTTCATAACTTCAAATTTGAAGTTTTATGCANTTTCCCGCAAAAAACAAAAAATCTCGTTTTCCCGCAAAAACGGAAAATTATGTTTTCTCCCCAAAAACGTAAAATTTCGTTTTCCCGCAAAAAACGTAAAATTCTGTTTTTCCGCCAAAAACGTAAAATTATGTTTTCTCCCCAAAAACGTAAAATTTTGTTTTTCCGCCAAAAACGTAAAATTCTGTTTTTTCCGCCAAAAACATAAAATTTCTTATTCCCACCAAAAACGTAAAATTTTGTTTTCTCGCTAAAAACGTAAAATTTCATTTTCTCGCCAAAAACATAAAATTTTGTTTTTCTCGTTCCTGCCAAAAACGTATATTCCGTTTTCCGTTAGTAAATCAAAATTACATTTTTTATTTTTCAATAAAAAATGTTATTTAAATATTTCATGAAAATCAATTTTGACCTAGTTTTTAAAGTATTTTGGACAGACCATGTCCACTTTGTCCAAGCCCGTTTTGTCCGTGGACAAAATTAGACCAAGCCCATTTAGACCGCTTTGTATATGGGCTTGTCCATGTCCGGTCCATAATGTTTTGGACATGGACAGCCCATGGGCGGCCCGCCCATTTTGACACCTCTAGATGCACATACTGATCTGAGCATGATACTGTAATGTTACTGGACAATGCTATTGTTTTTCAAAACTTATTTAATTATGGAAGTTTGGATTTAATTTTTATTTTTTTATAGAAAAATGTATATTGTGAAAGCATCTCCAAGAGATATTTCATAACTTCAAATTTAAAGTTTTATGCATTCCAAGAGAAATTTTAAAACTTCAAATTTGAAGTTTCATATGTTCTTTTACATTTTAACTCCAACAATTATAAGTCTCAAAAATAATTTTATTAATTTTGTTCTTTATAATTTTGGTTTTACAAGTTTGTGTCTCATAAATGAAAATATCCGATTTCAACACCTTTTAATTTGTAATTTACAAAAAAAAAAATTTATTTATCACTTCGAAATGCATTAGTTGATTCCTATACGAGAGCATTACAAAAATAATTTTTGTAATTATTTTATTTGTAATTTATTTGCTTTAGTGGGTAAATGCATTAGTTTATTTGCTTTAGTGGGTAATTCGATATTTTATTGTAATTTATGATTTAGTTGTGTATGTTTTTTATTTTTTGTAATTTTATATTATAATATAATGTTATTTGCGATATTTCTTATTAAGTTATTTCTAAAAATTTAATGATTTTAATTAATTATGATCAATAGTGAGAATTATAATGCAAAATACAATTTTTTTAAGTTGCATTTGAAGTATCCCATTAGAGAGAAACACATGAAACTTCAAATATAAACATCTTTTGGAGATGCTCCAAGGTGGTAAAGGTCAACGACATACCTCTGTTTAAGCGTTTTTAAGAAATGTCTTTAGTTCTTTGGCCACTTGCACCAATTTTGGACGTTAGCCGTTGTTAAAAAACAGAGTTTGGTCGGAGAAGGAGATCGGAGAGGGGAGATATTGTCTTGAGTTTGAACCTGGTGGGATGTTTGTCTTGAGTTTGAACCTCCGGTCATGGTTTATTATGGTGAAAAAAGACAATATGCTCGTATAGATCTAAAAACGCTAGTGTCGTGGAAAAGGAGAATGAAGATAGCAGAGGAGATTGCGATCGCTTTAGCTTATCTTCACACTGCATTCTCAAGGCTCTTCGTATATAGTAACATGGATCTACGGAATATCTTATTGGACGAAGATGGGGCCGCGAAGCTGTGTGATTTCTCCAACTGCGTCTCGATTCCACAAGGAGAAACATTTGTCAAGCTTGGTTACGTAAGGGGAGTATACGATTACATTGATGATGACCTCAAGTCTGTCTGATCAGTCGAATGCGAACATTAGATACATAAAAAGATATAATCATGAAGACAGGTTGTCTTTGACCAAAAGAATAAAAATAAACAAGACAAGGTTATCATCATCATCATTGAATCTTCCACAAAACTTGGGTCAAATATAATAATCTCTATCCACAAGCACAAGGCCCTACGTATATATGGGCCTAACGCAGATAATTTGTTTTGGCCCATTTATAAACAAAAACTTGTTGGGACAAAGCCCCATTTCATGATTCCATTTTCATCAAATAAGATATCTCCTAGACGCATAATCCTATACACCAAGGGCCTTGGGAACGCAGCGTGAGCTAAAGCAATCGACTTCTCTTCTGCTATCTTTATTCTCCTTCTTCATGACACTGCCGTTTTTAGATAAACCACAACTGGAAATTTAGACTCAAGACAACATCCAACCAGTTTTATAAAGTTGTTGTGACCACTCACCATAGATGATATAGCAAAAGTTTCCTCGGTTGTACTCATTTAATCTTTACCTCCATTTCTTGATCATGTATCGTTTTTTCTACCTGAATACCAATCGAATGGAAAATCATCATACATTTGAAAAACACGATTAGACTCGTTGAAAGTATCGGTGGCTTCGAGGATTTGATCAGCAGAAAAGAATTTGATGGGATTGGTTTTTCCAACACAACATTCGATCACCTCTTTTAACAATATCTCCACTCTCACGAACCTCTTTTTTATATATATAACAACGGCTCATGCAGGGCCGGCTCAACAAATACCGGGGCTCATAGGCAAAAAAAAAAAATTTTGGAGAATTTTTTTTTTTTGGACCCTCTTTGGTAGAATTTTTTTTGTTCTACGCCAAAAAAAAAAATTAATGTAAAAAAAAAAAAATTAATGGGCCCTGGAGCGTGGGCCCCTTTGCCCCTACTCTTAAACCGGCCCTGGGCTCATGACAAATTGTTATTTGTCGAATTTTTTTTCGAAACGTGGGATAATATTATAGAAGTAACAACGTCACCGCCTTAATCCGTTTTTTCTATGTTATGGCCACCCACATCGGAAGATTTGTGTCTTCCCCAAGATACAATATCTCTCCCAAAAGTGATGACGTGTCGCGATGTGATTCGTCGCGACAATAAAAAATCAATTTTTTTTTTTTAAAGCTGAAGACATACATTTTGTGTCTCCAATGTGGATGGTTAATCTCTCACAATATAATTGAGACTTGAATAGATATTTCAAATAGTAGAAATCCACCGAATGGAAATGCTCATATGGCGTTAGAATTGAACAATATATTCCACATTGACCTAAAAAAACAAAACAAATAAATCATAATATGTATGCATGCGTCAAGTAGATATACATGTCTCTAACAGATTTTGTCTGGCAGTCGACTATTTGTTTGTGAATATGTACAACATGTGACTCTGCTATATGGATTAAGACAAAGGGTATTTTTTTTTTTTTGGATAATCTAGGCTGTCCGGTCGACATCTTACTGGAGAGATGAGAATTGACTACCACATGCCAAATCAGTAAGACTTCGCGCCTTCCGACTATTGCCTAGAGTGAATTGGCCCAACTGACAAAGCTTCTTCGCGGGTTTTCAACTGGGCCGGAACCCAATGCCAGCTTCCACACATGGTCGTGATAAATGTTTCGAACACCAGCGCAGAAGGAAAATCGAACCCGGATTCCCCGTTGATGGAACTACCACTCGACCACGCCCATATGGGCAAGACGAAAGGTCTTACATAAGAAAGTTGTAACTAAACTCAACAACCCTTATTTGTTCTTTTGTTATCTTTTTCCCTTTCCTGCAAAACATATTGGAGAATATTAATAAAGCGGTGAACAAAATGCAGCTAGATATAAACAACATGAAGATCAACTTTTTCTAATTGAGTTTATTTCAATTTTTTTTCATTTATTTTTTTCATTTATTTATATATAAAATAAATTTTGGTTAGATTTAGATAGATCAACCACTTCAACAATATTCTTTCGAACCTTCAAACATTTTTATTATTTAAATAAATGTTTGAACTTTACTTATTATTAAAGAACTTTGAATGTTAAAAAAATCAAATGTATTAAGGCTTCGAATGGTGACAGCGGTTTGAGCGGTGCGGGACAAGCGGTTTAGGAGGTGCGGTGCGGTTTTAGTGCGGTGCGGTTGAAAGAAACGCATAATGCGGAACAAGTGCGGTTACTGCGGAACAAGCGGTGCGGAACAATATATGAATGGTGAAAAAAACAATATGCAGTGCGGTCCAAATGTGTGAATGGTGAAAATGTAAAAAGCGGTGCGTGAATTATATTTTAGATAAATATTTTACAAATAAAAATGGATTAATAATACTAATAAAATTATAAATTAAAATTACTATCGATTACTTTGATTTTTCTATAACATATTTGCAATAATATCCTTTATTTGCGTCATATGTTCTCCATCATCTATTTATGTTGTTTCCTTGTCACTTAAATCAGGCTCATAATATGTGTTCTTCATTCTGGTATCTGTCATTACTTACGCAAAATATGCATTTGAGAAATTTGAAATTTAAAATTTAACATTCTTCAAAAAAAAAAAATTAAATTTGAAAATTTTTGATAAAATTTTACAGTCATTGTAAAAAAAAATTTTTGGATGAATAAATTTTACATTCTTCAAAAAAAAAAATTAATTTAAAATTTGAAAATTTTGGATAAAATTTAATTTTTTATAAAATTTTGGATAAAATTTTAAATTTTAAATTTTTTATCAACTCGTGTAAGAGATTTGTAACTTTGTTTTTTGTGACGAATAATTTTGTAAATGAAGTAGGAAAGTGTGTTTATATAGTGTTTATATTTAATGTTGATATTTTGTTAATTATATGTTTTTTAAAAAAAAAAAAAAAAAAAAAATACCTGTCAACTTTGAACAGTCAAATAACCACACCTCCTTGCAAGATTGTTTTTGGAGGTGCGTTTCATACCAATTACACGTACCGCACATTCTTTTTTTTTTTTTTTTTTTTTTTTTTTTAATCAAAAACTGATTTGACTTTTGTTCATGAATGGTGACATATAAATGTCCCGCACCCTGAACCGCCCTGAACCGCCCTTCACATTCAAGGCCTAAGTCTTATTTGGAGTGGGAGTGTTTACAAATATAAAATGTTTCTTTTTTACCAGATAAATCATAAAATCCACAATAAAACACACACATACACAACATTTTTTTACCACATGCAAAAGGAAACTCGCACATGGAAACGAACTCCTCAATATTTCATATGCAATACAAACGGACAGTACTAAAATCATGGTTAAAAGTTTGATTAAATCAAGTAATGGTAGTGTAGTGGAGAATTACTCTGCATATCAAGACTTAAGATCATGCGTACTTTTATTGGCCACTTCAGAATTCAAAGAAGACAACTATGAAGTTGGTCGATTAATCAATTATAAGAGATAGGGAATGTTTTGAAATATGAAAACAAATTGAGGGGCTGTATTGAAATAATAAGAAAAACGCTGATTTCGTGTTCGAAAGTGTTGTGTCCTCGTGATCATCTCCGTATATAATCAATCAAAATAAAAGAAAAAATCGGGTAACTCTGAATCGCTCCCAATTTTATATTTAATTTGATTTTGATCTGCTCCCATTAAATCGCAAAGTTAATTTTGCGATTTTTTCTGGTTGGCTATTTATTTTCCCCTTTTAAAATTTCTGCAACTTGTCTTGGAATCTGGGGGTGTGGGTGAGGGTGAATTTCGCCATTGGTCTGTGTGAACGAGTTTGGTTTTCGTACTCGCTGTGTTGATTCCTTCCACCACACTAGCTTGGTGATTTTCTTGAGGCATTTCCATGGCGATGGCTGCAGCTGTAATTGTGCCTTTGGGCCTTCTCTTCTTCATATCTGGTCTCGTTGTGAATCTCGTTCAGGTGGGTTTTCTGATTTCGAAGCTTTCTATGTCTCTGATTCGTTTCTGCTGTTACTCGTCTTAGATTCCGTTGATGTTCTGCATTGTAGATCCTCTCTCTCTTTTTTTTTTTTACCGTCTCCGTATTGATTCACTGCTTTTAGGGTTTCCGTCGCGGACATTTTTGTCGGTGCTGTTAGAATTTGAGAGAGCGTGTGAGGGAGAGTGAGGCTACACATATGAGTCTAGGCTCAAAATCCATTCTTGTAGATCCTTCATGCACTGAGCAGAAGAGTATTGTTTAATTCTGCCAACCCTTTTAAGTATTCAACCTCTTTCTTTCTTAGGCTGAGAATGTTTGTCTCCGTCCTCCGCCAACAGTTTCTAGGTTTTGGGTTTGAGGAAGGAGTCTTCATGTCTCAAGTGTCAAAGAGCTTTCTCTCTGAATTTCGTTTCCTTAAGTTTGATGTTTACAACATTTTATTTCAGGCAATTTGCTATGTCCTCATTCGACCTCTGTCTAAGAACACATACAGAAAGATCAACCGGGTGGTTGCAGAAACCTTGTGGTTGGAGCTTGTCTGGATCGTTGACTGGTGGGCAGGAGTAAAGGTACCCATAAACTTTTTCCCTATTTTGTAAAATGATTAGGAAGCAGACCTGTGCCTGCGTATCATTATTACGGCAGCTTATATAAGTCAAGGAATCGATCAGGACCATCCTTTTTCATTCAATTAGTGTACACATGACCATATGTAGTTTTTGTTTATCTTACTTTAAGTTTATGACTTCCGCTAAAACCTCCTTTTCCTTTTTCCCTAGATCCAAGTGTTTGCTGATAATGAGACCTTCAATCGAATGGGTAAGTTCCTGCTTATTGGGAATCAAAACATAAAAGTCCTATGTATGAACAAATCTGTTACTTCAGTGACTGTTCTATACTTTTCTTCCAGGCAAAGAACATGCTCTTGTCGTCTGTAATCACCGAAGTGATATCGATTGGCTTGTGGGATGGATTCTGGCTCAGGTACATAACTTAATTTCACTGTTTCCTGCATCTTGTTTCCGATCAATCGTTTCTGCTTGAATGCATAAATGGGGATCAACATAGACTTCTTGGTGACCAAGCTTGTATATGTGCAATGGGACCATGGCTTGCTTTCAGTTTCTAGTGAATATAGATTCTCTTAGGTAGATGTCTACAGTCCCGAATGTTCCACGAATGAGACAAGAGATGATATAGCATCATAATTTTTGCTCTAACAGGCTCCATGTTATGCTGCTTACATCGTTTAATTTATTGTTTCATATTTTCTTTCCTTGCAGAGGTCAGGTTGCCTGGGAAGCGCATTAGCTGTAATGAAGAAGTCTTCCAAATTTCTTCCAGTATGTGAATCTATTAGTTTACTGCAGTGCTTGCTAGAGTTTGAAGAAACTAGTGATCTTTAATTTTATTTCTCAATCTCTGGTATAATTTAGAAACTTGATAACTGGCTATGGGTTGAAAAAAGAACTTTTTTTTTAGGTTCATACACTTCTTCTCCTTTTTATTCTTTTACATACTCTAAAGTATTCATAAGCATAGAGTTGTCGCACACATACAGGTCATCGGCTGGTCAATGTGGTTCTCGGAGTATCTGTTTCTAGAAAGAAATTGGGCAAAGGATGAAAGCACTTTAAAGGTATGGGTTTACATTCTTCTTGTGCAACTCATTTAGATTTGCTCCTGTGTAAAATGATTATAAGCATGTTATACCTCATTAGCCTGAAAATGCAGAATCTTCATTTCCAGACCATGAGTTATGTTTGTTTATCTAAATTTACAGTCAGGTCTTCAACGCTTGAACGATTTCCCTCGACCTTTCTGGTTAGCCCTTTTTGTGGAGGGAACCCGCTTTACAGAGGCTAAACTTAAAGCAGCACAAGAGTACGCAGCCTCCTCCGAGTTGCCTGTCCCTCGAAATGTGTTGATTCCTCGCACCAAAGTAAGTTGTCTTAATTTTCTTTTTGCCATTCCTTGGGCAACTTGATATCTTCACTGTGACCTTTAAAGAGCAAAATGGCTACTACGATTGATCCAAATCTCAATGCGTGGTCTGGATCTTTGTTGCCCTTTATACGTGGATCGATTTTATAGTTGCACTTTCATTAGACGGACTTGGTGGTTGATATTGTGTTTTGTGCCCTAATTACTAGACTTGGCTTGTATTTTTATTTCAGGGTTTTGTGTCAGCTGTTAGTAACATGCGTTCATTTGTCCCAGCCATTTATGATATGACCGTGGCTATTCCAAAAACTTCTCCGCCCCCAACGATGCTAAGACTATTCAAAGGACAAGCTTCTGTGGTAAGCAAGTAAAAATATGAATAGGGCTTCGTTAAGCAACATATAGTAGTTACATCTTTCACTCTTCTCAGAACAAATTTCATAGTATTCACTTCATTATCCATTTTCTTTTCACTGCAACTGAAACGAATATAACCCTTTATCTTGTGGATTGCTGGTTTAAGGAGTGATATAATAGCTTTGCTTCCATAATGTGTGAGAAATCATAGGGCTCATCGTATCCCAAAGCTTTTTGTAACTCCTGACTGTGTTGCCCCACAAACTGTTGTTGCTGGTTTCAGGTGCATGTTCACATCAAGTGTCACGCGATGAAAGACTTGCCTGAATCAGAAGACGCAATTGCACAGTGGTGCAGAGATCAGTTTGTGGCTAAGGTAAAGATTATGGATTTAGTGATTTTTCCACTTTTCATTTATTGGCAACACTACTTGGTCAAGATTTAATAGAGAGAAGCTAAGAAAAAAAGTTTATTTTGACACACTCTCTCATCTCGTCGGGTCTGTGATACAGGATGCACTGTTAGACAAACACATAGCTGCAGACACTTTCCCCGGTCAGCAAGAACAGAACATTGGCCGTCCCATAAAGTCACTTGCAGTGAGTCTCTCAAAACATTATCTTGGATCCATCCATAAAAACTGACAAATCACTTGGTCTTTTTTCCAGGTGGTTCTATCATGGGCATGCCTACTAACTCTTGGAGCAATGAAGTTCTTACACTGGTCGAAACTCTTTTCCTCATGGAAAGGTATGGCGTTATCGGCGCTTGGTCTAGGCATCATAACTCTGTGTATGCAGATCCTGATCCGATCCTCTCAGTCAGAGCGTTCGACCCCAGCCAAAGTCGCTCCAACCAAGCCAAAGGACCATCACCACTCAGAATCAGCTTCCCAAACAGAAGTGGAGAAGCAGAAGTAAAAGCAACAAACACAACAAGAAGCGTGTCAAGTTTTGTTATAAGAAACAAAAAAAGAAAAACTCTCCAAGTGAAATCCCTTAATATCATCAATTCCGTTTTGTTCAGCTACTACTATGTGTGTGCTCTTAGTCGATTGATGTATAGGGTCATTGGGAATTTTTGTTCTCAAGTGCATAGGCCTTGTATAAACTTTATATTATTAGATTTGGAATTTGGGATTTATCCTTGTCGAAAACAGTTTTTATTATTATTTCTTACTGATGATAGTGTAGATTCATTAGACAGAAATATGTTATTGCAAGAGATTGATTCATGGAACAAATGTCATAAGAAAAACCAGAATTCGATTCATGGAATTAATTACACGGATTGGAAAGAATTAAAAGAAGAGTTTTATTTTATTTATCTTTTCCATTTTTGAGATAACTAGAACACTTTATTAGTCGGTGTACATTATATATATATAATTAAATACAGTTTTATTTTGTTTTCTTCAACCCTAAAACCCTTTCACGGCCGAGTTCAAAGAAAAACCTTCAATCCCAGGTTTGTAGCCGCCGCGTTCTCTCTCTTTCAAACTCCGATTAACGTCCGGAAAGTCAATCTCAAAGCAAGGAGATTGATAAACCCTAATTGTCTCCGTTCTTTCAGAAACCCTAATTTCGTGGATTCAGTCCCACAGTTTACACAACTTCAGAACCGGTCCTGTGCAACGCAATGGCTCAAGCTCAAACCACCGAGGTTTGTTTGAGTTATCGACTTCATGATGGCGTTCGAATTCTTTTTTTTGCTTTGGATGGTTTAACTTATGTTTTCGAGGTTTTGGTTTCTCCAGGGAGCTTCCCAGGTGGTCGAATCCGTTAGATTTAGTTTCATGACAGAGGAAGATGTTCGAAAACATAGTGTTCTGAAAGTTACGAATCCTATATTACTCGATAACGTTGAGAGACCTGTACCTGGTGGTCTCTATGATCCTCTAATGGGTCCTTTAGATGATAGAACATCGTAAGTCTTCTTCCATATCATTTACGCTCACCATAATCGGTGTTTGAGCTCCGCAGAGCTATAAATAACTTTATTCCTTGTCTCGGCTTGGAAATGTTAGTTAATGGTAACGTTGGTTAGGGAGATTAGAAATTAGATAATAGCTACAGCTGATACTTTTTTTTCCTGATAATGTTGTTTGTTGTTCCCCATGATTCTCTCTTCATTATGTTTGGTTTTTGTTTGCGTAATCTAAGCTTTCCTTTCCCACTTAATGCAGTTGTAAATCATGTGGTCAGCTCAGTCTTGTTTGTCCAGGACATTGTGGGCGTATCGAGCTTGTCTATCCTATTTATCACCCTTTGCTGTTCAATCTTCTTTACAATATTTTGCAGAGGACCTGTTTCTTCTGTCATCACTTTATGGCAAAAGAGGAAGACGTAAGATATATATATATATGATAAGTTTGATAGAGTTGTCTCTCATTCGCACTTACTAATTTGCTTCATGTTCCTTTCTCTTTCTTTGTTCCATTTTAAGGTTGTAAGATGTGTTTCTCAGTTGAAACTCATCATGAAAGGTGATATAGTTGCCGCTAAGCAGCTGGATTCTGGAGCCACTGATTCATCAGAAGAATGTGAAGATTCTGACATGGAAAAGCAGAGTTGTGAAGATTCTGACATGGAAAAGCAGAGTTGTGAAGATTCTGACATGGGAAAGCAGAGATGGACATCTCTTCAGTTTGCTGAAGTCACTGACCTCATGAATACATTTTTGAGGTTGAAATCAAAGACCTGTGTGCCTTGCAAAGCAAAACCTCCTAAACTAGAGAAGCCTATGTTCGGATGGGTTCGCATGGTATGTTCTCTTAAAGTTTTTTTATGGTATGTATAAATGAGAATATAGTCCGTTTTCATTTATTGATTGGAGTTGTAGGTTTTGATTTATTCCATTTAACCTGATGTTTGCTCTGTAGTTTAGTGTGCGTGTGAAAGTGCCTTAAAAAGCATGATTAACCGAATGCCATCAATGTCAGTATGCTCCTGTTTTTTTCATTTTCTTTTTTCTAAGGAACAATACCTTTCACAACTGGTTTTGGCGTTTGAAGATAAATAATACCGTTGACAATGCCTTTATTTAACAGTTCCCATTTCTGTAGTATTATTTCCTTGACATTCTATTTGGTTGAAGGCTATACTCGCCTTTTTCTAGAGAATATATTTGTTGCCCCCGTACTTCTGTAGTTTGTCCCTTTAAAGTCTTATTCGTGGACCTTATACTGTACATGTGTGCACTGGGTAGCCAACGAAATTTCGAGGTCCATCGAGCTTCTATTTTTTTATCTGCTTTCTAATTCTCAATGTTATGCTCCTCCTTGATTTCGGTAAAAGCTGTGATATACCTATTAATAACAATCTTTGTAAACAGGCTGGTATGTCAGCGTCCGACATTGGAGCTAATGTAATTCGAGGGATTAAGGTAAAGAAGTCTGCTAGCAGTGTGGAAAATCCCGATGACTGTGACGACAGTGATGCATTATCAGAAGTTGAAGATGGTGCTAAAAAGAAAAAAAGAAAATCTTCAGAAGTAGCTAAAGAGTATGGACAGCACAACAATAATTCTAGAAGAGACCTTTTTCCGAGTGAGGTTTGTTTCTGATATGGTTTAACTTCATAATTAGGCATGACTAAAATTTTCCACGTTTATAATGTCTTGCTTTACACTTGTTTCAGGCCAAGGAAATCTTAAAAGGTTTGTGGGAAAATGAGGATGAGTTTTGCTCCTTCATTGGTGATCTTTGGCAGAGTGGATCTGAAAAACTTGACTACTCTATGTTCTTTTTGGAGAGTGTTCTTGTGCCTCCTACTAAATTTAGAGCTCCAACAAAAGGAGGCGATAGCGTAAGTAATTCCTAACAAATGATATTGTTTGGGTGCTTTTATTTCCTCTAACTTTTGGAGTTTATGTTCATTTTATAACTGTTAGCATTGCCTCTATGGGTCATTTTCAGTGTTCTCTTAATTTTCCTATTCCATTATGGTTGTTCCCATTAACTCATGTATTTATGATTTTGTCTCTTACAGGTTATGGAGCATCCTCAAACCGTAGGGCTAAATAAGGTCTTACAATCCAATATAGCCCTTGGGAATGCCCGTACTAACAAATTAGATCAATCCAAGATAATTTCCAGATGGATGAATCTTCAAGAATCAGTCAATGTCTTGTTTGATAGCAAAACTGCCACAGGTTAGCTTCTAGCTCATTCACTTGTTTGAGGTGCATTTATTACTAAGAGTTTCCTTATTTTTTTCTAGCTATGTGTAGCTGGCTGCCCCACTTCTCTATCTGCTTTCTTGTATCGGTGTAGACTGACTATCATGGCTTATTTCCTTTACAGTTAAAAGCCAGAGAGAGGGTACTGGAATATGTCAATTGCTGGAGAAGAAAGAGGGTCTATTTCGGCAAAAAATGATGGGAAAGAGAGTGAATCATGCATGCAGATCTGTGATATCTCCAGATCCTTTTATCGCTGTCAATGACATTGGAATTCCTCCTTGTTTTGCTTTGAAATTGACGTATCCCGAGGTATGATGTCATATACCAGTAAATTTCACTTGTTATCGGACAAATAATTACTTACCTAATTTTGACCAGTAAACCTTTTACATTAAATCACAAGCCCCAAAAGGCTTAGCTGGATGAAATATTGGTTTATTGATCTGAAGAGTGATGATGAAGACAACTTTTACTTTTGCTTGTAATATTTGTCAAATTTGAAAACATACTCTTTCCACACTGATTGCCTACGGACTCTCTTTGTAGCTTTGATTTCCTACCAAATTTTGCATCTTCCAGTTTTGCCATTACTGACTGGAGATGGCTAGTGGCAACGCTTAGATGTACAAAGATTTATGTAGGACTTGTAGTGTAAATGTTTGTTCTGGTAATGAATGTTAATGTATTGCTGCAGAGGGTGACTCCTTGGAATGTTGAAAAGTTAAGGGAGGCTATCATTAATGGTCCTGACATTCATCCGGGAGCAACACATTACTCTGACAAAGTATCTACAATGAAGCTGCCTTCTACCAGAGAAGCACGAATAGCAATTGCAAGAAAACTACTGTCCTCACGAGGAGTCACTACAGAACTTGGGAAAACTTGTGATATCAATTTTGAAGGTAAAATTGTCTATCGACATATGCAAGATGGTGACGTCGTCCTTGTGAATCGGCAGGTGTGGACACATACTGTTTTATTTCATTAATATTGACTATCTAAAATGTTTCTCAAGTCTTTTGAGGTCTTTTACTAGGAGATTTTGAAAAGATTTGATAATCAAGCAGTACATTTGTTTTATTTCGTTCTTCAGTATTAGTTGCAGTCTCAGCATTGTTCATTTGGTCGGTAATGCCTGCTCTGTGTTAACTTGCAAGTATTTTTTTTTTTTGTCATGGCAGCCAACATTACATAAACCTAGCATAATGGCGCACATGGTCCGTGTTCTTAAGGGGGAGAAAACACTTCGTCTCCACTATGCAAATTGCAGGTAGACTCCGTGGATATAAAGAATTCCGTCTCTTCCAGATGTCATTGTCTGCACCCTCTTTTCAGATTTACATTCGTGGACTGTTTCCATGTCTTGGTTGATGTTCCACATGCATTTTCTTGTATCTCAAGACTTGACTTAAAAAATTACTTTGGTTCTAGTACATACAATGCAGATTTTGATGGTGATGAGATGAATGTACACTTTCCACAAGATGAGATTTCACGTGCTGAGGCTTACAATATTGTCAATGCCAACAACCAATATTCCAGGCCTTCTAATGGTGATCCACTTCGAGCTTTAATTCAGGTTATACATCCAAGCTATTTCTTCAAATCCTTGTATTCATTTCACGAATTGGGTTGTTTACCAGTCATATTTATTGACCTTGCATTTACTTAACAGGATCATATTGTCAGTTCCGTTTTGCTTACTAAAAGAGACACATTTTTGGACAAAGATGAATTTAATCAGCTTCTCTTCAGTTCTGGCGTGACTGACATGGTACTCAGTTCTTTTTCTGGAAGATCTGGCAAGAAAGTCATACAATTAGCTTCTAATGCAGAACTATTGACAGTCACGCCAGCTATTTTGAAACCAGTGCCTCTTTGGACTGGAAAGCAGGTAATCATAATACTCTGCTTTTTTTGTTCTGTTTATAATTTTGTTGGTTCTCTCTATCCATGCTAGTTTTCCCCACATGTGGCTCTGTGCCTTGGTGACAAACTGTATCTAGGGATTCATGAGTAGTTGGCTCAGTCACTAAGGAATCCTTTTTCTTCACATAAGCTTCTGGTTATGCTTCGCTGCTAGGTCATCACTGCAGTGTTGAATCAGATAACCAAAGGTCACCCGCCATTCACCGTAGAGAAAGCTACCAAACTTCCAGTTGATTTCTTTAAATGTAGATCAAGAGAAGTAAAGTCTAAGAGTGGAGAATTCAACAAAAATAAGCATTTGACCAAGAAACAAGACATTGACGAGTCATGGAAACAGGATCTTAATGAAGATAAACTGCTCATCCGAAAAAATGAATTTGTCCGCGGTGTGATTGACAAGGCTCAGTTTGCTGACTATGGGTTGGTTCATACAGTGCATGAGCTCTATGGTTCAAATGCTGCAGGAAACCTGCTTTCCGTTTTTAGTCGTCTCTTTACGGTCTTTCTTCAGGTTTGCTCTCATGAAGTTGATAATTTATTTTCATTTGTTACAGAGTTTTGCATCCTGAATCTTTGTTTGAACATCTTTTCAGATTCACGGTTTCACCTGTGGAGTTGATGATCTTATTATTTTGAAAGATATGGATGAAGAGAGAACGAAGCAACTTCAAGAATGTGAACAAGTTGGTGAAAGAGTACTCCGTAAAACTTTCGGCATTGATGTTGATGTTCAGATAGGTATGTATATTCTGTGGCAAAGTATGAACTGCATTAATGTGTGCATGCTTGCATTAATGTGTGCATGCTTGCCAACATGGTCGTTTGTTACATTCTGGAGAATGGATGTCCCTTTGCATAGTATGAGGCATGAAATTGTAGTTTATCAAATAACTAATCACAGATTACTGTCTTGCCTGCAGATCCTCAGGACATGAAATCCAGAATTGAACGAATTCTTTATGAGGACGGGGAATCTGCATTGGCATCTTTGGACAGGAGCATCGTAAATGAACTCAACCAGTGTTCAAGCAAGGGGGTGATGAACGATTTGCTGTCTGACGGGTTACTGAAAACCCCCGGGAAGAATTGTATATCGCTGATGACCATATCTGGGGCTAAGGGCAGTAAGGTGACTTTAAGTTGGGTTGTAGCTTACATGTTTTTAGAACTTTCCTTCTCTTCTGCAGTTTATTAACTCATGCGAAGTTCATGTTGTCCACTTTGTGCAGGTTAACTTCCAGCAAATCTCTTCACACCTTGGCCAGCAAGATTTAGAAGGAAAAAGAGTTCCCCGAATGGTTTCTGGAAAGACATTACCTTGTTTCCATCCATGGGACTGGTCCCCTAGAGCTGGGGGTTTTATTAGTGACAGATTCCTTAGCGGTCTTCGTCCCCAAGAATATTACTTCCATTGCATGGCTGGACGAGAAGGGTAACTAGCACCTTTTTTTTTTATAACTCCAGTGTCATTGTATTCTTGAACATAACTTTAATGTTTCTTACTTTTAAGAGTAATGCTTCCAAAATTTATGTAATGGTTTCTGTGTAAAACTTTTACTTGGTTGAAGGTCTTCTGTTAAGAGTTGGTCAGCACTAGCTGGTTTGTCATCTTTGTTCTGGCGCTTTGTGAACACTTAAAACATTCTGGTTTGCAGGTTAGTTGATACTGCTGTGAAGACATCACGTAGTGGGTATCTGCAAAGATGCTTGATGAAAAATCTTGAGAGCCTAAAAGTCAACTATGATTGTACTGTCCGGGATGCTGATGGGTCCATCATTCAGTTCCAATATGGTGAAGATGGCGTGGATGTTCATCGGTCTAGCTTCATTGGAAAGTTCAAAGAACTGACAGTAGTAAGCATTCCTTTTCAAACGGTTTATTCTCTTCCTTCTTTGCTCTTGGGAAACTTATGTTGTTACTTATATAACTCTCTGGTTCAGAATCAAGATATGATCCTCCAAAGATGCAGTGAAGACATGCTATCTGGATCCAGTAGTTACATAACCGATCTGCCTATTACTCTTAAGAAGGGAGCTGAGAAGTTTGTAGAGGCAATGCCTATGAATGAACGTATTGCTTCTAAATTGGTGAGACAAGAAGATCTACTGAAGCTGGTGAAGTCAAAATTCTTTGCAAGTCTCGCCCAGCCAGGGGAGCCTGTAGGTGTACTTGCTGCCCAATCTGTAGGAGAGCCATCAACTCAAATGACGTGAGTTATTTTCCTTTCTTATGTTGTGGTCCTACTAATCCTTCCACCATTGCAAATTACGAACTGAATCACATTGGTATTCAGATTTATAATAGATCTTTGATTTCTAAAATAATATGAGGATGCTTGTAGCTTTTGCATCCTTCATTAAATATTTACTGTCATTTTACAGGTTGAACACTTTCCATCTTGCTGGACGTGGAGAGATGAATGTGACACTCGGAATTCCACGTTTACAAGAGATCTTGATGACTGCTGCGGCAGATATTAAGACGCCTATTATGACTTGCCCGTTGCTGAAGGGCAAAACAAAGTAAGTTGGTTAAGTTTCGGTGGCATTGATTATACGTTTGACTACTTTCTTCATTATTAACATGAGAAAACAGGAAAATACTTGATGGGTAGCATCTCTTACAAAGAATTTGGGATAGTATTTTTTTGTGATGTTAGATGATATAAAGGTGCAAAATTTTGGCATGTGGCTGTCTACATCTTGAAGATATTTCACGTTAAAACATTCTTAACATTTATGATCTGTCATTTGTGCAGGGATGATGCAAATGATATCACTGATAAGCTGAGGAAGATTACAGTGGCAGATATTATGAAGAGTATGGAAGTTTCCGTTATACCATACACAGTTTATGGGGATACAGTTTGTAGTATTCACAAGCTTAAGATAAAACTCTATAAGCCAGAGCATTATCCGAAGCACACTGATATTGGTGATGAAGACTGGGAAGAGACAATGACGGTTATGTTTTTGAGGAAGTTGGAAGACGCTATAGAGATTCACATGAAAATGCTATGTAGAATCAGGGGCATAAAGAGTGAGAAAGAGACCCGTCCAACAGCTGGAAATGAAACAGATAATGATGATTCTGTTAGTGGAAAGCACACTGAAGATGATGATGATGATGATGATGATGATGAGGGCGAGGGTACAGAGGTTGATGATCTTGGTGCAGATGCACAGAAACAGAAGAAGCAAGCAATAGATGTGGTGGATTATGAAGAAAACTCAGAAGATGAGAAGAACGAACCATCGTCAATTAGTGGAGTAGAGGACCCTGAGATGGATAATGAGGATGAGAACGCAGAAGTTAGCAAGGAAGAGACCCCAGAACCGCAGGAAGACGCAGATGTTAGCAAGGAAGAGACCCCAGAACCGCAGGAAGACGCAGATGTTAGCAAGGAGGAGACTCTGGAACCGCGAACAGAGGTAAAGAATGTTCAAGAAGTGAGTGAAAAGAAGAGACGGAAATTTGTTAGATCTAATAAAGACAGGCATATCTTTGCGGAAGGCAAGGGAAAGACATTTGAGGTCCATTTCAAGTTTCCTACAGACGAGCCTCATATCTTACTTTCGCAGGTACCCTTTTCTTAAAGCTATTTCTCTTATGACTCTGATGGCTAAGCACTCATTTTAAAGGTAGTTTATACTTATTTATTTTGAACATGCAGATTGCTCAGAAAACAGCGCAGAAGGTTTACATCCAGAATTCTGGGAAGATCGAACGGTCCACAGTGGCTAATTGTGGTGATCCTCAAGTGATCTACTATGGAGACAATCCAAAGGAGAGAGGAGAAATCTCCAACGATGAAAAGAAAGCCTCACCTGCTCTCCACGCATCGGGAGTTGATTTCCTTGCTCTCTGGGAATTCCAAGATAAGCTTGACGTCAGGTACTTGTACAGCAACAGCATTCACGACATGCTCAACACTTTTGGAGTTGAAGCAGCCAGAGAGACAATAATCAGGGAAATAAACCACGTGTTCAAATCATACGGTATATCCGTAAGCATCAGACACTTGAACCTCATCGCAGATTACATGACCTTTTCGGGTGGATACCGTCCAATGAGCCGTATGGGGGGAATTGCAGAATCAACTTCTCCATTCTGTAGAATGACATTTGAAACAGCCACTAAGTTCATTGTCCAAGCAGCTACTTATGGAGAAGTGGACAGATTAGAAACTCCCTCTGCTAGGATCTGTCTTGGCTTGCCCGCGCTTTCGGGAACCGGATGCTTCGACTTGTTGCAGAGGATGGAGCTCTGAGATTCAGTACACACATACATCTTCAGTGTTTCTCAAGTCTGATGACTTTGAGGTTGATTTGTCTGTCAAATCCTATGGTGGAGCCTAGGGCCCAATTTTCTCTAATTAAAATATTTGCTTTCTGCTTTCCCATAAATGGATAGATGTATCTACCGACATATTGAGAAAACGTTTGGAGGCAAAAGCTGCATTTTTGGTGACGTTTTTTATCTGATTTGACGTGTTTTACTTGCGGTGGTGCATTAACCCAATTTATTTTCTTAAATCATTTGGTTTGTCGGTTTTGGATTGTGCCCCCTGAGAACTCTAGGAATTGAAGTCTTAATCTAGTTTTGTGGATTGAATCATAGTCGAAAATTTGCAGTAAATTTACTGTTCTGATGCTTGTATATGTTTGGTTAGTTCATTTTCAGTTTGTATAGGTTACTACAAAAATATAAGAACCTCTTGGACAACAAATAGGAATGGTTATTATTCCTTTTTGTTATGGCGAACAAAATCAAAACACTTTCTTGTCAATTGTGTCAAGTTTGAGTATTCTATAATTTGAACCAAAATCATGAGACAATCTTATGGACATAGGAGAAACATCAAAATCCAAGGTCTTTGGAAATTTGTACATTAAAGTTTCTTCCTACCACACATTCTGAATTTGAGTCATTTGACAATAATATAGTATAGTAGATCAACTATTTATATATATAAAAAAATATGCTTACATGTTTCCATATAAATTACAAATATAATATTAGTTGATCTAGCATCGGATGTGTTTCATCCCACTCAGATCGATGTCCTGCAAAAATGCTTGCATGTTTCCCTAACATTTGCTCTTTCTTTCCCAAACCCAAGACTCATACGTTGTTTGTTCCCTAACATTTGCACTATTTATTTTTCATTAATTTCTTATATGTATATAGTAATTCCGAATTCGTGGGTTAGTATGTTCGTTTGTGGATCTACTCCATCCACCAATAAATTGTTTAAAGTATTATTAAGTACGATTCAATATTTTGTTTATTTATTTTTTCTATAATGATTTGATGTCCTTCTCGCTTCTCGCTTTGGATTTTGAGTCACGGCATACTTTAGTTTAGCACCGTATGTGGATTTTTGAAACAGTGAAATAACTGAAGGTAACAGTGCATATAAAGTTGTTGAAATATGAATTCTGAAAAAGTGGTGTGTAGTATTACATAAGAAAAGTTTTAGAAAAAGTAAAATTTTGACGAATTTGGAAAACAAAAAGCAGAAGAAGAGATCAAAAGTTTCTATAGGAGTGTATTGAACTGAGTATTTAGAGTGATTTGAGTTTTAATAAGATTTCAAATGATTTTGATGGTTTTGGCTGATTTTAAAAAGGAAAATTGTTCGTTAGCTACACGAACTATATGAGAATGCATGACTACACATCCGAACTAAAATAATGTGTTGATAACTACATCATCTATTGATATAGCATAGACACACATCCGAACTAATATGAGTCATGTGCCCAACACCATGACTATCACTTTATTTACTTTTCCGGTGTACTGGTCGACGGACTCCGGCGCTGACCCGCATTTACTCATTAAATCCGACCCAAATTAAATAAAAACTTAAAAGTAAAAACATAAAAAAATGACCTCTTGAGCTTCTTCTTCTTCCTCGTCAATTCTGATTTACAGATATGATTTTAATTCGGTAGGTTCTCTCAATTTTATTGAATTCGATTCTTCCGTTTATTTAATTTTTAAGTACTGATGAACATCAAAATAGTGGGTGGTTAGGGTTTACGAAATTCTCAAAATCGTTTGCTAATTTGGGTGATAGGCGAATTAAGAAAATTCAATCCAAGCGAACCACCATTAGCCCTTCCTGTCACTCACAATCATCTCTCGAACTCTCTTCTTCTCTTTCTCTCCGTCCCAGAAACTTTCTGGTTTAAATTTTCCTAAAATCTACACGAATTTCTTGGACGAATCGATCTGAAATCTCTTAACTAAAGATGTACTCGTCTTCCTCTTCTTCCAATTTTCTTTGATTTCCATTGGCGAGGCATCTCTTAACCACCACCATACCCACCGCATCTACATTCATGCTTCGCCGTAGCTCCTACAGCGTCAGTGTGTTTCACAGGAAGCGTGCTCGTTTTAGACGACATAGTCGGAGCTTGGGTCTAGAGAGCAAACTACTGAACTTTTTTTTTTTGCGTATATGAAGCAAAAAGTAATGATCTGATCTTTAGGAAACCATTTGAGATGTATTGTGGAACTGGTGGTGGTGCTGCTGATGCAGTAGCTATTTCCGGTGAGAATTGATCGGAGCTTTCTCAAAACTTTCGCTTTGGACCCTCATTGAAAGCAAAACATTTCACTTGCCCCTCTTGAAATCAATGGTGGTCTTCTTCGCCCGAGAAGATGAAGCAGAGAATGTGGCCATGTAGATCTAAAGGATCTCGATCTCCACGGCAAGCTCTAGTGGCGAATGTGTATTTTGATTTCAATCGAGCTTGCGAAATTGTTGAACCGAATAACGAGGTGAATGAGATTTAGGATGTTGATTGTGACTAGAGAGAAAGAGTCGGAGAATTTTTTGTTGCTAAGATCAAGTTCTTGAAGAGAATCTATGGTTTTGAAGGAATTTGAGATTTGACCAGAGAATTTGGAATTTTCGTTGAAGAAAAAAAAAATAATGAGTCAAAGCTGGAGTCAGTCGACCAGTACACCAGAAAATTAAAGAAAGTGATGGTCATGGTGTTGGGCACATGACTTATGTTAGTTCGGATGTGTTTCTATGCTTTATTAATAGATGATGTAGTTATCAACATATTGTTTTAGTTCGGATGTGTAGTCATGCATTCTCGTATAGTTCGTGTAGCTAACGAACAATTTTCCTTTTAAAAAAGTTATTATGATTTTGTATTAAAATCCCTTACAATCCCACATAAAACAATGAGATTTGGATCTTTGTATTTTTAACTAAGAAAGTATCATAAAATCATCTAAAATCTCATGCAGTCATTAAAATCCCAATACTTAAAACATTTTCAATAACAGTGGATTTGATATGATTTTAACAAATTCGTGTTTGAATAACAGAGGATTGTGGATAATTTTGAGTGACTTTACTGTCTTTAGGAAGATATTTTAAAATACTTAGTTGAATAACAAGAGATTTTAATAAAATCTCAAAATCTCTTAAAATCCACAGTTCAATATACCCCCTATATGTTTAGAATTTGAAAATAAAGTCAAGTTATTAATTTTAAGGAAAAATAAAACTAAGGGAATCATTTTTTTATGATAATATATGACGTTTCTTTGGTCATTAAAAATAACACGATAATAAAAATGCAGCAAGCCTATTTTTTTTTTTTTTTTTTTGGTAACTCAGGGTAAATCCCAGGCTTATGGAAGGGTCCAGACTAATCCTTGGGGGAAAGGTAACCCACGGATAGGCCCCTTCCCGGGTTTTCAAATGGGCCGTAAACAATGGGCCCATATCCGTGTGGGTGTCCAAGAGAATTGTGATTTAGTTTCGCGCAGCAGGATGATCGAACCCGGAGTGTGGTGACAACCCGGTCCCGTCCCCAACCACTCGACCACAAAGCCTTGGACAAAATGGATGATCTCTTTATATTATTTTTTTTTGGGTGGAGATCTCAATAAACTGCTAGTATTATGGACTGCGCGGTGCGTCAAAATTGTACATAAAGTGTAAACTCATATGGAATTTAGCTCAAAACTAGTTTGGCGTTGAAGATTCAATGTAAGAGAATGAAGGGTGTATCGAATGAGTTTTTAGATTTGCGCATTTGTGAACAACATAACAGTATATTAAAAAAATTTGGTTGATCTTTTGGATTTTTTTTATGGACTTGATTCAAGAGAATGAATTGGAAGAAGAAAAAAATCATTAATAATTTGATCTCTCTATTTTATTATGTGCATTCGTCTATTTCTTTTTCTTTTTTTTTTAATCTTAAAACTAAAATATAGCTCAAGTCAACCCCAAACAAAAATCTGATATATAGAAATAAAACCCCAAAACAAAAATCAGGATAATCCATATTCTAAACTAATTTTAAGATTATTTTTTGTTAAGGTTAATCGAAGAATTATATATGTGCCAAAATCCATATATCTTTTCGTCAAGAATACTTGTCTTTCTTCAAATGGGAATATAACTAAGGGCTTCATAGACACATAATTTTAAGATGTTCTACCAGATGATTACATTAAATGAAGTAGAATCTTATATTATATGATGTCTTAAAAGGATGTTTCCATTTTGACCCCCCAAAAAAGGTGTGTCTACATGGAATGTTATTATGATGCCTGACAAAATACAATAAAACATAAAAAAGCAAGTGAAAATATACAGAATTTCTTCTACTTAAATCATTGGAGTACGTAGTTGAGTTTAAATATAGTTTATTTAGCAATTCCATCAATTCTTTCTTGCTTTCTTGAATTTCACTCATTTTCTCGTATGTGTACCCACCAAACAATAAAAGGTGGTCTAAAGATTTTATTTAAACTTTATTTGAATGCTGCATTCATTTTTTTTCCTCCTTTTATTTAATATTCACCCTTTTGCTTTAAAGGAAAAGAGAAAGTTGGAAATTTAACAATATAGCTTCGAGGTTTTTAGATATAGAAATACGACTATATTAAATAATATGATAGTTTAAAATGATAAAATACGCACCTATCTTTTTATGTGCAAAAGAATACGCTCCTAACTATCATAACAAATAATGAGAATAATTACTAGTTAGATTGCCATGAGTGTTGTGTGAATGCGATCGTGTCTATGTATATAAGCATTATAATATCAAAAAAGTAGGTGAAGCCTAGAGTTTGTGGTACACTTCCTTTAAATTTGAATTGTCCAAAAGAATTTAGTAGCTTACTATTTCTCTTCCACAATGTCCCCACCAACATATTATATATAGATATTAATCGGCTCAATTGTCTTAAGGTCTGTATTTATAATGGAAGCTAGGAGTCGTGCAGAACATAAAACAGATAGAGCAAATGTGGTCAATGCAGAAAAAGAAAAAGAAAAATGACGTAAAACAATGATTAAGAAAAGTATACTAACTATAAAATTTCAACCAAATTTTTCAAAAAGAAAATCGATATTTAAATATAACTATTTTGATCCACAAACTAATTAATCAACCAATACAGTTTTTATACTTGTTTTTTTTTTTGGAGGGGATAGTAAAGCTGCTTCAGATATTAAACTAAAGACGCTTGATCGTATTCCATCAAACATTTTGTAAACAGAATGTTAGCGTCTGTATCTTAAATCCGACTCTCATAAAACAATTTGTGAAAGTCGGTGGTTCGGTGCAGATGGTGGAGGCGCCGGTCTGTTGTCTGGTTAGTTTGTATCTGTGGATGTTGGTTTTTATGGAGACTTCGGTTTTTTCGGGAATGATGATAGGAAGTGACTTCTCCGATTATCGCTCGGACTTCCTTGTCACCAGTTGCAATTTAGTCCGTTACGCATTCCAGAAATCGCGTTAGTATTTTTTGGAGAAGCTGTAGGCATCTCCTTCCGACGGTTAGAGGACGTGCCTCGGAAGAATGCTCGTGGTAACTATGATGTGAACTCCAGTTCTTTGAGCTGCTGTAAAAATGGGATAGTCCGTGCTTCGGCACGTGATTGCTGCCTTATCGCCTTGTTTTGCTTCGGTTTCAGCTTTCTTGTCTCACTTGCCGTTCTTTGTGTTTAATTGGTTTTTTGTCGTTTTTTTGTCTGTCAGTAGATTTCGGTTTTCTGATTTTTTTGTTGTATCTCTGTATCGTCTGTAAAAAAAAATTAAAAAAAAAATTTCACATTTAACCCCAAAAAAAAAAAACAATTTGTGAAAGAAAATAAAAAGACATACATAATCTATAGTAGTTCATCCTAAATATGAGAGTTATGTTCATTTTTCACCGTAACAGATTTCACTATGATAAGAAGGAAGAGTTATAACTATTTTACGATCTCCAAAAAAAAAACAAATCAGCATCCATTCCAGTCATCGTGTCTTCATGGCGGACCCAAGGATTAAGGTCCTTAACACAAACAAAATAAATATATTTTTACTGCATTTAGACCGCCTTTTAAATAAAATAATAATAATGACAATACATATGTATTTATTGCGGTTCAACCTCAGCAAACAGAATCACTATTTCTAGTCGTAGTATCGATAAAACTGTTTCAAATAAGAAACATCACATGCAATATAAATGTTCTATCTAGAACTAATGATGTCATGACCCGACACATAAATTTTAAATTTTATCATATATATAAATAAATAAAACGTCACATCCAAAATAAAACCTAAGCACAAAAGATGGGCATGGAACCATGGTGATGGCTTCTCTCTCCTTCTCTATGCATATATATATGTGTGTATATGTATATAAAACATACATACATACAAATAGTCACAAGGTGTGGCTTGTGAGGGCCCAGCCTCTTGTACAAGGCCCGAAGTCTTATTGTGTTGAAATTCTACTCAATATGAGTTTTACCTACTAAGACCCAAATTATCTCAATTCCTAAGAATGTTTTTTTGGTAAGATTATCCATTATTATTATTATTAGGTGAGTCTCTGCGCTAACGCGTGGATATTTTTATGTAAAAGATTTTTGGTACTTTTTAAATAAAAAATTCTTCGTAACAAATGCATATCTAGAGAGACATCATGCCAGCTGAATATCTGATATTTCGATTACTACTACGAAGTCGTAACCCATTATATATATCCATTAAGACAAATACATACGCTCCTACTATAAATCATGCAACATATGCTTATCCAAAGACATTTAAACCACAATATGAGCACATGTGTTGCAATAAAACACAAGATGTTGCAGCGAGAGCGTACCATGAATAGTTTGAGTAACCATGAAACGAGCCGCCAACATCTGAATCTTTACCATTCCCAGAACTGACACACCATCATCAACGTCTGGCTCACCAATACCATTCATCTGGCTTGACTGCAACAAATCATGGCTCAACCCACCATGGATTAGAGCACTTGCCAACATCGGATACATGTAACCTCCTCCGACTGCTGCTGCTAAAGCTGGATTCCCCAACATTCCGATTACATAAACCGGATGGTATTGGTTCCCTAGCATGAACGGCGATGCAGCCATTCCACCACCCGTAAATACATATTGCCCTTGCGCTTGATGTTGCTGGGGCTGACCCTGATTAGACATCGAACCTAAACTCATCTTCACCGGACCCGCTTGGTAATGCCCATTTCCCGAGGATGCATGCCCCCATTGAAGCAAGCTGGCATGTCGTCGTTCGATTAAGAATCCTCTTCTTCGGCTCCTTAAGCATCTCTCTTGCTCATTTCCTCGTCTGAAACATTTAATCTTGCCCCTTGTAATTCAGGATATTGAATATGCGATCATTACTATTCCAAAACGAATCATCGTTGGAAGAACCTTGTTTATATGTTATATATATTTTCTAATTTGTGTTTAGTAAAATATGATTAAAAAAAATTAGTTTAACCAATACAACCTAATTCGAGATAGATGTCATTTGATGAATTTGTTTTATTACTGTATAATTAATTTGTGTTATCCAATTTTCTTTATTATTAAACTAAAATAAATATAAAATAAAACAATGAGTTTATAATATTGTGATGAGCCCATGTGTGTTTACAAATAAAACAGTTTGATTTTCATCTTCTTGTAATCTATTTGCTTTCTTTTCTAGGGTTTGCATCCGTCTCCCCCAAACTTCGAAATCATTCACTATGTATTACCACCATGTTCTGGTGCGGCCATTGATTCATATAATTTTTTATCACCATCAAAGAGTCTTATGGCATAACAACTTCTTTGAAAATTTTATGTGTAACACTTCTAACGGTTCGAATAACTTCATAGCTCATATAATTTCTTTTGTGATTTATCATCATTCGTAGGTAATTTAGCTCACATGCTGATGAATGAATGTTAAATGTCTTATCGGTGCTCTTTCCTCTTAGTCGTGTTTTTTTATCATAAAAATATTTTATATGTTAGACTGTTTGCATGCCAAAAATTAGCCAAATTTTCTTCTTGTGCAACCATAAGATAAAATCTATAAATAACATAATTAAAAGAATCAACACTTCTTTAAAAGAACAATTTAACATAACTTTGAATTTAGATAGAATTTGTTATATGAATAGAATATCAACCATTGAGTGGCTATTTATATTTGTTTTCTTTATATATATTAAATGTTTTAAGTTAATTTTGTCTTATCGTTTTTCGTAGATATATTTTAGATATATGAATAGCATGGATTTATATTTGTTTTTACTTTAATTTACAATGAATTTGACAAGGATTGTGTTAAATACGTAATTATTGTAAATAAGTTCTTTAACAAAAAATTATTGTTAGTAAGTTGACAATGTTTTTATATATCTGTAAATTAAATAGAAGTTGGAAGGTTTTTAAAGTTATTGTGGTTTTTTTAATCTTGAATTTATTGAGAAATAAAAAAAAAAAATTTTGACCAATGAGGAGGGAACAAGTGTCAAAGCTGAAGAACACCCATTCTTTTTTTATAAGGTAGATTATTATGCTCTAAAGTTAGATATATTTTCCATGATCATATATGTAGATTATTACTTCCAAGTATTTATTTTATTTTATTTATTTATCCCTATGTTTTTATTACCTCTTGTCCTCTAAAGTGAATATTTGTTAAGTAGTTGGATACGAGTATGATTGGTATTTTTAACGGTTAAAAGAAAATACAGTTAGAAACGATAAAATGAAGGCAATTAGGTTAAATGCTGGGTTTTTTTTTTAACATCATCAAACTTTCATTAATTGGAATCGAAAACAATGTGATCCTCATGGAGGGTTATTATAAGATAATTAGGTACATAATGGTGGAAAGTAAACAAAGAATGTTGAATTGTTTCCTTAACTAAACGATATGATGCATGATTGGCATTTCTAAATATCCACCGTATCTCTGCATCTGCTGTTAGGATTCCACATCAGAAATATAAAGAGACCAACACTAGTATATAAGGGATATGGGCCAATCCACTCATTGCCAATTGGTTTTGAGTTGGAAGCCCATAAACTCATATTTAACATATGCAAACTTCATCCTCTATAAATTTATTTCTCGAACCCAATTGTGGTATGTAAAACCGATTCCATTGATTAAGTTTGTCACTGACTGGTTATCTCCATCAAAGATTATCCATTTGTATCATCTACCCCAAGCATGTTGCAAAGCCATTATGAGAGCTTGGAGTTTTGCTTCCAATGCTGAATAACAAACTTTACCTACACTTTGTCATGCTTCGATGTAGACACCTCTTGAATCACGTATTATTATCCAAGCCATCTTTGATGGAGTTCCATTCGCAAAGTAACGACAATCATAATTGCATTTGACATACCCTGTTTTTGGTCGTGACAAGTTTGATCTTCGAGTTCGAATAGCTAGTCGTACTGATCTTCTTTCTTCTTTATCCATGCCTTGACAACAAGATATCCATTCAAAAGCTTCAGTTTGGGCCTTTGAGATATCTTCCCACCAATCACTCCTCTGTTTCTGATATAGTAGTAAATTATGACTCTTCCAAATTCTCCACAACACCCATAAAGGGATTTGTCATTGAATAGGAGACATGTTCTGATCGAAATGACATTGGAGAACAGTTTCAAATTTGTCATCAAAAGATGAATGTGGATCGAATAGGGTGTTGTTTGTTATATTTGCTCCTCTCCATATTGCCTGCGCGTATGAACAATTGAAAAAGAGATGATCTGTAGATTCATCTTCAAGACAGCATCTCCTACATTGCGCATCCGTGAGCCCTCAATCATCTCAAAACGCATCAAATCATGTTACCAATTAAAAAAAAAAAAAAAGATATTCGGACTTCAATATCCATTGCCACTCTTAGGAAAACTTAGCCTTAAAGGAAGCACCAACAAATTCCCTTTCTTGATTATGAGAATCCTCTCAAAGTTAAACATCAAACCTACGTGTTAGAAAAAGAAACCTATATGCTACGGCTTATAGTTTTGATACAGATTACTCACGTGCTAATTAACTAATCTATAATTTTATTACAAAATGAAGCTAAATAAATGTGAATTGTTTAGTATCTAGTTTGCAAGGTAAATAGTCCTCGATTGATTGCGATTGTAGCCGTAGAATTGAAGCCATAAGTGTTAAAGCTATGACTATATGTATACTGCCTTTTATACTCTATAAATCACAGCTTTAAGAAGAAGAAAAAAGATAACAATTTGAGGAGTTTGAGTTTTAGATGGATTCATCAACATTCTTTAAATGGGGATCAAAGTTTCTATAATTTTATTAATTAATTAGCTGCATAAATATCATTAAAAAGTATTCTACATGGGAATATATTATTCAACCACACTATACTATCAAGCTATTACCATATGTATTCCCAATATACGAATTATTGGTCATGCATCTATACAGATAAATACTGCAATTGATCAAGTTGCGATGCGAATGGTGTTTAACATAATTAACCGGTTGGTCGAATTAAAGATGAGGTCCAACCGTCCAAGTCCAACGTAGATGTTACTGGTGAAAATAGTACTCATGTTTATAACCTACATATATTGCCAAAAAAACAACATTACAATTGCAACAATGAACATGAAATGTTCTTTGTGAACATGTGGTCCGTTTTGTGCATAAATAGTGTCATGATGGATATATAAAACCAAATTATGTCATCACGAAAAGAGAACAAAACCACTAGCTAGTGTGACAATAAATTTAAGATCACGATGTTTATTAGTCTTCGGAACTTGATTATATATGCCTAATCATCAAAGCTTTAAATATAAGAATAAAAATTGATAAATGCCAACTCATGTATCTACGATTGAATGGGGGGTTTTGTGAGAATTGTAAATCAAAATTTTAGTTTGGACCACGATATGTGGTAACGTAGGTCCCATATATCTTATTTTCTCATAGTTAAGACCGAATCTAGAACATATATTATATCATTAACTGAAACTTGCATCATATATAGTTGGTTTACCCAACAAACATAAATAACTCACTCGGTGACCAAAAAGATTATTTTCTCAAAGGAGATTAAATCCAAAGCATAAAAAAACCAACTTCTTTGTGTTATCACTAAACTACCACACATTTGGTTATAATTTGCATATATGATAGGTTTGACATAAAAACTCACATACAACTTCTTAATTCATTGACCAACATCTTAAACAGTTCAATATAATCTCTATAATATTATTTAAGAAGACATTTTTTAAAATGAACTTTGTTTTGTAAGTTATTACATGAAATGTCATTACAAATAACAAAGAAAAATTGAAATAGGAAATGATATAATAGTCTTTTAAAATTATTGATTAGAATATAGAAAGTATATATTTTCCATTAAAGAGATTATTTATTATTTAATTTCTTAATTATTTTTAATACTATATATTTTAAAATAATAATAAATTCATATATATTTAAAGAAAAAATATTATAAATTTTGGTATATTTTTAGTATAATTTATTATGTTTTATTTGAATATATATCCAAACAAAAGTTGAAAAATATTTTACTAATTTTATAAAAAATTATAAACAAGAAAACTATTTTTGTAAGAGTTCATAGACTAACCGCAAAAATTAAAGTCATTTTTTGGGGGGTCGAACAAGAGTCATTTAACGGTGCATATTAGAATTATGTTTTCAAGATTATAAGTTTTTGCGGGTTAGCCAAAATAATATTTTAGTTCACTGCAAAACGGGTTAAATAGATAAATTATTATAAATTGACAACTTTATCTATAATCATTAGTTAGATATGTTATAAAATTAATATAAAAATAATTTTTTTAAATTTCAAAACAATTTAAAAAACAAAAATTATTCCACCCTATGGGTTAAATCCTAATTCCACTTTAATTTGTTAATCTTCGAAACTGCACTTCATAACAAAAAAAACACACAGAATTCCACATAACCAAAAAATCACTTGTTTTGATTTCACCGATTATAAAATAGTTTTCTGTTACAAATAAATTTGTTCCGCATTCTTATTCGACAAATATTTCATTCTTGATTTTAAATATTTTAATTGTGTTGGTGTGTATAATATAGAAATATAGAGATAGATATTGGGTAAAGTGAAGAAGAAAGAAAAGGAACAGTGAGGCAGGATCTGCGGTGGGGATTTGGACATTCAATGATCTTACCGTTTGAGGGAAAGCCGACCATTGATGCGCACATCAATGCAATTGCTTCCCCTTTTTTCTCTAGTATTACAACTCCAAATAAAATGGTATTAGTAAATAACATAATCAAACGTGATTTTATTTTATTTTTTCAGATTAATAATGCATGTAGAATAACAACAGTAGACAAACACAATCCCAAAAGCTTAATTATTGCGAATACATTTCAGTTTTCTCTAGGGTCCTCGTACTTGATTAGCATTTTTTATATGTTATTGAATTCCCATTTGTGTTTTTAACCTCTCTTTTTCACATTATAATTAGGACATCCATTATATGTGAACGTATATTACTTTATTCTATGACAAATCTCACAATTAGCAAAAATCTGGGATAATACTTCAATTTTAGCACAAAACTCACATATTCTTAAATTTTATGTTATTAATATTTTTTAAGGATATACTGATTAAAAATATTATTCATCTAACTTATTTTCTTATATTCCACACACTTTAAATATTTAAGTTCATTGTTTAGCACGTACGTATATAGTACCTGACTTTCATTGTATGATATTATCTTTGTAAATTTTATACCATCATGCGAACGTTTTAATAATTCACTAGGATTTAATCCGTGCTAATTATAGCGCGGAGTAATTTTTTTAAAAAAATTGTTTTTAAATTTAAGAAAATTATTTTTATTTGAATTTTACAATATAGCTAACTAATGATTATAGATAAAGCTATCAATTTGTAATAATTTATCTATTTAACCCGTTTTGCAGTGAACTAAAATATTATTCGGGCTAACCCGTAAAAATTTATAATCTTAAAAACATAACCTTAATAACCACCGTTAAATGATTCTAGTGTTTAATTTTTTATAAAATTAGTTAAATATTTACAAAAAAATAGTTTTCTTGTGTCTAACTTTTTATAAAATTAGTAAAATATTTTTCAACTTTTATTTTGATATATATTCAAATAAAATACAATAAATTATAGTGAGGAAGATTTTGAATAGATTTTTCTTTCTTTGAATATATATGAATTGATTATTATTTTAAAATATATAGTATTAAAAATAATTAAGTAATAAATAATATCTTTAATGTAAAATATATACTTTCCATATTCTAATCAATAATTT